>LLCD01000121.1:0-27993 GCA_001414355.1 Hymenoscyphus salicellus
CTCAATGCTCATTCACAAGATTGGACAAAAATCAACCCTCTCACCAAAGCCAGTAAATAAAAACTACCTCGACTAAGCATACGGACAGCCCACCAAAAAACATCCTAAAAACAGCATCCTCACCCAAAATTCTAAACAAGGGCCCCCATGATACCAGCCTCACCAGCCTCATAAAAGAAGAATCCACCCAAAAATGGAACCTCCCACGACAGCGGGAGTGGGTCAAAATTAAGCAATCCATCCCGAACGTGCGGGTACGGTAACCGCCCGCTACCAGAATTCCACCTTCCAGAATCACAAAATCTGATACACGTCAAACCCCCCCCCCAGCGCAAACCAAAACATGCAACCGCCCATCAATGATCGCTCGCCTCATCCCCAGGAAAACCAGAAACCAGAAACCCGGACCCATCGGACCGTGAACCAGTCCGATCCCAAGCCATGTACCGGCGGCATTTCCGCATTGAAAAAAAAAACCACACACACATCACCAAACATCAAAGTCTCGTATTCAGTCTCGTTTCAATTAACTAAATCTGAGGCGAAGAGGTTCCTATCGAACCACACGCGTGTATTAAGCTATCTACTGCTTAGAATATCATCCCTCATCCATCATCCCAGCTCATCATTTTTGGGGGTTCCATCCGTCATTCCATTTCCATTTCCGTTTTCATTTCGACTCCATTCCTCCGAATCCATCCTAAAAACCCATCCTCTTTCAGAGTAGAAACCATCCACCGAGAAGAGTATACAAGATCATCCACAATTAAATAATATCTCTTACGCCAAATCCAATGCGATTAAAAAATCTCAACTCGCAAAAGAAGTGCAGGCAGATAGAGTACATAATGCCATTGCTAGCAAACGCAGTAATTGCATGATCTTTTATATCCCAAAAATGTACCCGCCGTAAAAAACAAAAACAAAAGAAGGAAAAATTCCAATTTGTCCCAAAAGGTATATATCTCGCATGTTAGAAAAGGTATCCCATCATAAAATCTCGTACAGTCATACAATTCGTAATCGAAACAAACTTCATCATCGCCAAATAAAATTTCAAGCTTTAAAGCTCAGAAGAAAAGTGCTTTTTCTGGGGGTCGGGGGTATAAACTTTTTCCTCTTCTTTGAACTTTTGGAGAAAGAAGAAAGAAGAACAAAACGCGAAAAAGCGAAAAGCCGCCGCCATTTATATGCACAAGAATCGTAAAAAGAAAAACTGAACGGGTATCCTGCCCAAATCAGAGACAACGCTAAAATTCAAAAAACACACTTCGCTTGCTTGCAACCGGAAATGAAAATTATATCCTTGATCAAAAGTAGTTGTCGCCAAAATATTGCGTCGAGCGAGTATAAGAGTGCTGCGAGCTTTGTCTTGCTCGGTTGGTGGTGGGTTGATCAACCCGGCTTCGTCGATCGTCGATTTGCTGTTGACCTCGGATTGGAACTCCTCCATATTCGGAATTCGATCGTTCGCTACCATTGCGTATGCTCCTTTGCCTCTTAATTTCAATTTCTCCTCCATCGGGGCATTCGATATGTGCACCTCCGACCACTACCCGCGCGGTACCTGTAACTTTGATCGTTACATTCTCATCGTTGTCACCACTCCCACTCCTCGTGGTTCGTGTGGTTACCGATTTTCTGTAATCGCTTTCATCCCGACTAGCACTACTCTTGGTGCTTCGACTACTCCCTGCTTGGCGACGTTGCTGTCTCTTCAAGACCTCAGCAGTTAATGGTATGCTGGGTCCACCAACATCATCTTGGTAGCCGGCAGCTTCACGCATCTTGTCCTCGTATCCACTTGATCCCGTAGAAGCCGTGTGGCCCGACTGTGCAGTAGATTGACCGTAGTAACTTGCTCTTCGGCGACCATTGTTGGCTGTCTCGATGCTCATGCGTCCCATATCAGTGGCAATATCATTGTACGCTCCCGAGTTTCGGTGAGAGTTGGAACGTCGATTGCGCGTCCGTGAAGATTCCTGGTCTCGGTCTTCATCACGGTCGTCTGGAATGTCGTATGTAACCGAGTTTCGATGAGTGCTTGTTCGTCGCCGTCTGGAGGGCTCCCTGATGAGAGCTCTTCCCTCACTTCGCCCATCTCGGTAGGGATCCTGTGTAGGGTATTCGCTTGGGTTGTCGGTAACAGGTCTGCGAAGGATTGGTCGAGGTGGCGGGGGCATTGATTGATCCGCATGATAGTCTCTACTCAATCTTGATGGAGTCCTCAATGGCCTCGATGATGGCTCACGTATGCTTTCCCTTCTCTTCACTACTACTGCTCCCTCTGAAGCTGAAGCGTATGCATCGTCGTGGTAAACGGTATTGTAGGAACTGTTGCGCTCTTGTGGTAATGGATCCCTCATGCCAAAGCCTGATGCTGTCCGAGATGGCGGTGCTTCGAATCTGGAAGACAATGGTCTCGTAGATACCGGTCTTTCTGGCAGAGACATGGCCTGAGAACCAAAATAATCCGATCCCGGCGGTGGAGTAGGAGCGGCTATTTGAGGGTAAGGGTTGTGATTGTAGGAAGGCGAGGAGGCGTATGTGTACTGAGGGGCAGGCTGATAGTTGGCCCATGCCGACGTCGACAATGGAGGTCCATAACCACCAAGAGAATTGTGAGCCGAATGGAAACTCAAAGGCCTTGGGTATGTATTCGAAGTGACCGCGCGGGGGCGGGTTGCAATAGGTTGGACAATGTTCTGCATTGATTGCGACAATACCGGAGGAGCAGGGCGAGAAACGGGTGGGACGAGGCCGAAGTGAGCTGGCTCGTCTTTTGCTTTCCTTTCGACTTGATGGTAGCTTGATTTGTTCTCGTGCGCGGAGGGTGGGCGTTTGCTGGACTTTCGTGGGGAGAGAGGACTGTTGCTTGAAGTCGAGTTGCGTCTGTCATTCTTCACTTCTCGCTCGGTGACGAGGGTGACCTTCTCTTGCGGTATTCTCACCGCCGGTCTCTCCTTTTGAAGGGGAGGATAGTTGTTGACCTCGGGCTTCCTTTTGGACTTCTCTGATGACCGCTGCTTCTTGTCCTTGCTCTTCTCCTTAGCGCTGCGTCGGGAGCCCTTGACCGTCCTTCCCGAGTCCTCGTCGTAGTCGACCACGTAGGCAGGGCGGGGATTGGAACTCATGGTGAGTGACCAGTTCGCAATGCGTCAGCCAGTGCTGCGCTGGATTGGGGGTTGGGAGTTGTATTGGTTCTGCGCAGTGCCAGGTGGCGGAGGGCGGGGTGTCGAGGGGGGGAGGTAGTATTTAAATGCGAGGAGGTCGAGTGGTGGAAATGGGTGCTGGGATGTGGTGGTGGTAGTGGTGGTGGGATCAACCGGCGAAAGACTTGGGCCAGGGAAAATTCGACGGGGAGCTCAGACTTTTTGTTAGCGAAGGGCAGAAACAGCGGTTGATCGCCCTTGCTAAATTTTAATCGATAAGAAGAGTGGGGCAGTTGACAGGCTTCCAGGTTGACAGGCACTGACACTGACACCACTGACTGCGGTACTTAGTGTTTGGAAATCGTCGAAAATTTAGGCTTTCTCGGCTTCGTGCAACGACAAGACCGTTCCCACGTAGGACGAGTCTCTCGAGTCTCGCAGATTCTCTGTCGACGAAGGCTTGGGCAGATTGTAACGAGTAACCCGCGTTCTGCGGCGAGATACAACACGACGCACCGAGTACAAGTGACGATGTCGTCGACGGAGGTTGAACCCAGAAAAAAAGTGATGTGTGTCGAGGAAGAAATGTAGGCGAGTGGAGAGGGACGACGATTATTTCCAATCGGGCTCCTTCTGGCTGGAAGATGAGGTTCTGCTGCGGGGCTTGGGTAGCAATTGCCGTTCCTGGTAGGGCCAACGTCCCCAGTGTTGATTTCCAAATTTGGTGGATACTGTCCAGTATGGAGACCGGGAATGGGTGTATGGGTGTATGGAAGGAGCTGCGGTCCGTAGGTGCAGCTTAGGAAGGAGCGATGCGAGGCTGGATGAGGGTATAAGGTATTTCGGTGAGAGAGGTACAGTAGTAGTACTACTCAAGATGATGAAGCAAAATCTTCCTTTCTTGCAAATGAAGTTTGTTTTTCACCGGGTCGACCGTCCTTCCTGATGATGTTTTGTGGTTCGCTTTCTTCAGCCTAATTGTCGCACGGAGAGATTGGGTAGCAATGCTAAATATGTCTGGCTAGCTGGCTGCTGGCTGTCTTTGGGTCCGGTCCTTACGACTGAGTGCCGGGAGACAGGCAATGTCGCATAGTGAGGTGGTGACTCCAAGGGGGCCGAAAGTTGAAAGTGCAATCGGGAAGGGGGAAGGGAGAATTGAATGAGGAGGTAAGGGGGGTAGAAAGGGTGAGAAGATTGGAAGCAGACAGGCTGATAATATTTGGATATGATATGACTATGCTACCGACTCGACTCCCAACGCAACAACCACAATAGTATGCAAGTATGCAAGTAAAAGTGCAAACTCCTCAAGAACAAGACTGCGCCGCATCTGGGGAAGGGAAAGGATCAGTCAGTTGCCAGTCACACTGACGTGCCTTGCTATATTGGTGCGCGGGAAGAGGGTGCGATTGGTATGGGAAGCTATGGGATGTGAGAAGGGGTGCTGCAAAGCCAACGCTCGTCTCATAGGCGACGGCTTGATATGTTGTGTTCAGAGATGTGGCATTTTGGCAGCTCATCTCCCATCTCCCATCAGCCAGTTGGGTAATTGGGTTGAGAAGCTTGGAATGTCTGGTCACTAAGACACTACAGCAACACAGCAACACAGCAACACTACAGCGCTCTGTACAAGACGGAATTTGGGGATGACTCCTCGCCTCGTCGTTCCGGCTGCACCCCCTTCTCGCTTCTGCGAAGTCCTGAAAAGTAACAATTTGCTTTGCTGCCTCCCTCTCGAGCTCTCACCACTTCTGCCTCCTTCAAGCGGGTCACAAGAGAGATCCTTCCTGCGTTACAACGGCGTCGTCACTGCCCTGATGCCGATGCCTCAGCCCGAGTTCTTCTGCTCCAGATACTGGCGATGTTGCCAAACCACTGGTTCAGCGACCACAAAAGAAGCCACCCCACACCTAAAGACATGTACAGTAAAAACTTCTCATCTCCTCCAACGCCCCTCCAACCTGGAAGGACCCTGTGGCAAGGAGCTTTTATGCATTGGAGATTAGGAGATATTTCCCTCCTCCAACCTACGAATGGCTAGATGATTCCCAGAATACCCGCCATTCGTCCTCCTTTCATGTCGGCATCGTTGCGTACAGGCAGTGCCAGTCCAGTGGCAGTGATAGGAGGTCCAACTTACGCCGGCGGCCAGCCAACCGACCCTCTTATACCCTCCATGTTTCTTGATATACCAGTTCATGTTTGCTACCAACTCCAACAACTTGCTTCAGTGAGAATCATCCCGTGTTTCAGGCAACCTTGCCATGGAGAAAACACAACACCCGGATTTCAGGACTTCATCTTCTCAGTACGCCCGTCGTACGCCCAGGGAAAGACCAGATACCAGCTTGAGCCATTGGCAACGACCACTCCACGACCTATACAGTCCGGACGCTTGGGAATTCTTTGCAACTCATGACCATGCAAGTCATCGTCGACCGACCACGGGGAACCTTTGAACATTCCGAGGGCCACGGAGGGAAGGGTCATCTCAACGCACTTGCGTCGTGTACCTCCAAAACAGCGTCAAAGTCGGGGATATCGCGATATCAAGTGTCGACTCATCATGGAGTTGGGGGATACGAAGGAGAGAAGGCAACCGAAGTGTAGCGGATGCCGTGACGCCTTTCACTCCAATGGGCGGGGTCAATTATTGTGCAGATTTATGCACTATATGCGGGGGCCATCGCCATATGCAAGTTATGCAGCCTCCAGAGTCAACATCCCTACCAACCGATCCTCTTCATCGTCTTCTCACCACTCACAAGGCAACCTCCCAAGAGCTCCCGCCCGTCTGCCGCCAAATCCAATATCGAGGATTGCGTAAATTCAAACTCTTCCAAAAAGTCAACGAAAAATATGCTCGTGAGGGGTTATCTAAACGGCTAACTAGTGTAACACCCGTCGCCGGTCTCACCCTTTCGTCCATTCATCTGTCCCTATCCGGCTGCTTTGGAGGCCTCTCTTCTCTGGCCTGGCGATGCAATATCAAATTGCTTATCAGCCTTGCCTACGATGACCAAATGATGCATTGTTTGGTGTTTATCCGAATGGATGACAAACAATCAAGGTCACCTAGATTTGCAGTTGCAGTTGTTGACAAACCTTCTTTTCCTTTCCTATCAAACTCGAGATCCTGTCGCACCTCGTCCGATGCATCATTCCATCACAAGGCTGAGATGACTCCATTGAGGTCTCCACCGAAGTCTGGACGAGGGAAAGAAAAAATTACCCGGTTTCTTCTGCGTACATACCAAAGAGCACTAGCCATCAAATGAACCTCTACCTACCTGTTTGTCTCAGATGACTGCATTATCTTTCCTTCAAGCTCGAAAAAAGCAAGCCCAGATCGGTTTAATTGCGTACACCAGCTTCAAGGAATGTCCTTAATCGTTCAGCCATTCATGTTGAGCTTGATTCCATTTGATAGATGGGAAAAACGAGAGGGTTGGCATTCGGCGCACCTCACGATGAATGATCGTCCTTCTCCCCACACCCTCACGAGCCGCTCTACACCGCCATTTTGACTACCTCCCTCCTCGCCAAAGACATCCTTTTCAAAGGTGGCGTTTTTCATTATCTCGTTGCAATCTACCAGATTATCGCGAATCGGTTTGATTGATTTGCTACCCCACACCTTAATCAATCTGGAGATATAGGTCGAATTGATTGTTTATGTAGTATTTCGTTGACGTGCTACCCTCACCGAGATGGGAAGTTCGTATTGATTGCTTTTGTGGCGGTTTTTCCTCATTATTTAATTTTTCCATTGTGGGAGGATGGAGGGGTTGTCATCTGATGATGAGGATGGGATTGGCGAATTAGAGACTAGTTGGCGAGGAGCAAACTTGCTTGTCTTCTGTCTCTTTCTATTCCCTCACGTATGCTATCCCATTCTGTTCCAACATCGCAACAAAAAAAAAGATTCTTACGACCTCAAATCTTCCCGTTCCTTCCCCAGGCAGGCAAGCAAGCCGAACAAGGGGTCTTGCAATGTTTGCCCCTCACCCCTCACCTTTCTCTCATTTACCCCGCCGGGACATTGCTTATCCTTCGGTATTGGTCGGACGAGGCCTCACTCAATCCATTCTCTGACTGGACGAAAGATATCTCTGAGTGGATAAGATATGGTGCCAAGCACCCTGCCTACTGTAGTATGTTTCTCTATGCCTATGGTTGTCCATAAAGTAAAAAACCGGGTTCTAGATATTGATTAGGGAGGCAAGATTCACAACACCATACATGCATGTGAGGACAGTTTTGCTTTCGCTTGGTTCGCTTGTATGGAGCCGAGGTGGGTGGTGTGAGTTATTATATTAGTTGGGGGCGATGCGGATGAGTTTGTGTGTGTTTGCTTGTGCGAGGAGTGGCTGGTCGCTTGATTTTTGTGGCGGTGTTGCTGGAGTTTTCGTGGAAGTGCTTGGGGAGGAGGGGAGTGGGACACGTGATAAAAATTGAGGGATGAGGGATGAGGGTTTAGGTTAATGTGGTTGTAAGTAAACATGTCTTTGGTTCTTGTGTACTAGTTCTTTTTGTGGATGCAAATAAGAGAAAGAGGGAAAGGGTTAGCGAGGTCTGGAAATCAGAATGAGCTCTATGTTTCAACATAAGACAAGACCTTACAAGTGTGAGAAAGATACACGTCTTCAAATAAACATCTTCATTCTTTACTACCCATCTACAGCATCCCAAATGTACTAAACTCTAATAACGACTAAATCGTAAATCACAAATCGTAAAAATCAGTCAAAATATATTATAGGGAATCTTTTATATTTCAACTACTGCCTAATTGTACTGCACGTCCCTACTATTTATTTTCATGCTCTTGCTCTTTCTCCTTTACTCTTCCCTTCCTTGTTCAGGTAAATTAGAAGAGGGCTGTTTTGAAATAGTTAGAGGATGGGAAAGATGCTTGCTTCTCGCGTATTAATTTATAGCCCTTTCCTAAAGAGGATGGAGGGTCACATTATGACGTGTCCACCTTTCCCTGCCCAACCTCCTCATTTTCTTTCTCCTCCGCTTTCTAGAATGTGAGGGGTAAGGAATTTGTATTTATAAGAAAAAGGAGGGTACCAGACAGTAAGACAGCAAGACAGCATGAGGGAAAAGGAAAGGGAGAGGGAGAGGGAGAGGAAGAGGGGAAGGGAGGGAGGATGTTTGCTTCCAAAACTCCCCTTACCCACAGCTAGGAGGAACATTCCCCCAAAATGCTTGCTTCTCTCTTTCCTCTCTTTCTCTTTGTCTTTCTCCCCCTCTCTTTCTGTTACTCTCTTGCTCTCTTGAAAGCAAACTGCTAGAGTATTCCTTCTATTTACCTAAGAACAGCTGAAAATGTCCGCGGGGGGAGTACCTGGAAAGTACGTTTGTTTTGTAGCATGAATTTCTTTAAGTGCTAGTTAGATTACTAATTTTAGTACACCCCCTCTCTACAAATCTATATAACATAGATTTTTAGGTAAAGAGAGCGACTTTAACTTGAAAAATCTTGATTCTTTTGCGCCTTTAAAAAAGTGTATTTTACATTTTACAATTTACGATTTGCGATTTAGTCGTTTTTGGATTTTGGTACATTTGGGATGCCGTACTATCGTATTTTGCCTTTCCACTCTCTAACTTTTATCTTCTCATTTCCAAATTTAATCCCTGATGATAAATCCAGAATATGAATTTTACCATCCTATCAAAATCAAAAGTATACAAACGGAGAAACGCCAAATTTGCCCTTCATGCTTTTCGTAGGTACTGTTAAACCCTACCTCGCCAGTACGATGAGGAACAAGAATTTGAAAATACCGGAGAGGGCAAAGAGAATTTAGAATTCCTCGGCCCACGAACATGTCATTGTCGCCCACTGGAAGAGAGGGATGTCGTCAGCTTATTGTCTTTCATTCCTGAGAAGACTGGCCCATCGAAAAGAACTGAAAAGGAAGAACAAGAATTATCAACGAAAGAAAAAGAACAGAATAATGAGAGGAAAAAGGGAACTGGAATTTGAATTGAAGAAGACATTTTGAATTTGGAGAGAGGTGTAAGATGACTGTGAGAGCAGCCTTTCTGTTCCCATCTCATTCCTCCTCTAGTTTTTCCTCCTCTTTCCCCGTGCTATTTGGATATTTATTCTTTCTCTTTCCTTTTACAAGGAACTTCAATCAAAACCCCCAGCTAGGAAAAAGGGGAAATTCCAGATATCAAGACTCAAGAGAAATTCAATCCCCACTCAAAAGCAGCAGATGTACTTACAATATTATGATATCCTCCACTTGAACTTGCCCCTAACCCTCCATTCATCCCTCCAATCCCCCATGACACTCCTCCATTTATCCCCTCCCCTCCACTTTGTCCTTCAATTCCATTCATGCTATAACCTCCATCCAAAAATCCATTCATATTCGGCAGACTCCCCCCACCACTACTACTCGCATCTCCTGGGAATGGAGAGTTTTCATCGTATAGGAGACCGGTGTCTTTTTGTTTGAAGAGGGGGGAGAGAGTTGGGTCTAGGATTGGGCAGTGGCCGCGCGAGGGACCGGTCGCTACGCCGCGTGCGACTGGGAGAAGTAGATATGATTAGCATGAACTCAGGAATGTAATCAGGTTGGAGTTGGTGCGAAAGGGGAGGGGGGAGATGATGATAGAAAGTAGGGGATCAAGGGAGCGAGGAGGTCAGGTCTGTGGGTGAAATAGGGAACTCGGGTTGTTTGATAACTTCTCCAGAATGCGACAAGGGGGCGAGAAGGAAGGAAATGAAGCAGGAGGGGAAACACGAAGCGAAAAAACCTACCTTGAAAACTCCCAGCCTTAATATCGCCCACTCTCTTCTCATAACTCCTCTTCACACTCCCCAACATCATCTTGAAAACAAACATGATATCCGGATCGACCGCATCTTCAATCCCCTCCGCCTTGGTCCCTGATAAATCCATAAATCGATAGCATAAACAATCCAAATACATCACGAGTGGAATATTCGTTCGCGTGGTACTCGCATCCCATCCCAACACTGAAGCCATCAAGAATGTTAATCTCGAAAGTGTGAGTACGGATTGAATCATGTTCCCCCATTGAACTGTCGTGAATGATTGGTAGGAAGAAGAAGGCAAAGAGAGCAGATATTCGAAGTATGTTTTGCAAGCCGAGAGACAGGGGTGGAGATGGGAGGTTAATGGGTTCTTGTTGGTTTTTAGGAATTCCCTGTATGGACGACGGAGGAAGCCTAGTTCGTGACTGTAGATTGAGATTTGGATGAAGCGTTCCGCTAAGCCTATGTTTGCTGTTCACGAAAGTCAGCTTTGCAGTCTATGGAGATTTGGGTTGACAAACGTAAGTTTCGGATCTCCGGAGGAACCGAGAGTGACCATTCATGTAATTCATTTTGGAAGATCTGAACACTCATCTCCGAGTTGAGGACTTCCATGTGGGGATCAGAAGCTGGTGGTTTCGAGATACAGAACCCGTAAATTTTCTCTAGAAGATAATTTAATTTGACGAGGGAGCAGAAATCCGTGGGACCGTAGTCGTCAAGGAAGACTTGGCTGTGGTCATTCATTAATTTTGGGTATTGTAGATTATTGGGTTTTTGGAATCCCAATGAGAGACTATATAGTAGATGTTAGCATGAAAGGAACCAGTTGAGACTTGATGGAAATAATGCCTACGCAGACGAGAGGTAGTAACAACTAAGATAGCATTTCTTGGCTGTCTTTGTCCAGGCCCCGTCCGCGTAAAGACCGGTCATATCGAAACCGTTGAAGTTTTTCAGATTCGGTGCTTCTCGATCTAGCCCGAGGTCTGTTACAAGACTGATTGCGAGGTTTAAGAACATAAATGATTGATTGTTCTTTGGGTTCGCATGAAATGGATACCTTGTCTACGTCAGCACTTTTCTCTAAATATGCTGAAAGTTAGAGTTACCATGCAATGTATATCAATAACCCCTGTAAAAAGTCAAGACTCTTCTTTCCCTCAACAATAACCTTGGAACTCAATACCCGTCTGAACTCATGGTCTATTTGTGGATACAATTTCGGATACCGAATAGAAGAACTTGTCAAGATGGCCAAAAGCAGAAAGGGCGACTTTCTAGAGAGTGACGGAACTGTTGCCTCTTCGGGAATATCCACATATGGGAAAAACCCAGACTTGGATCGAAAAGAACTTAGAAGTTCCTCCGCCTCACCACGACTTATCTGCCGCCTTTCAATAGACAAAGGTCCAGATGGAGGGATCTCCGACTCCTCGGTTGCATGTTTACTCTCATCCGGATTTTGGTCATTGAACAGAATTTGGTGACGATTGTGAAGCGAAACCAACCCCTCTCGATTATCGGGCGCCGTAATAGATGGCAAGGTGAGGGAGAATTCATCGCTAAAGATAGGGGGTTGTGGCTTCTCGCTCTTATCAGCTATACTGGCCGTCCGTCTGTAGAATAAACATCAGCAGCGACAAAAAGTGGAGTTTTTCAAAACTCACGCGTTCCGTGCTCTCATGGGACGAGCTTTGGCTCGTACGATACATCGCGCACCACTGTGCTCACACTTCTGGCAAACGCTCTGCTCTTGTGTGTATATGCATTTACTTTTGCTTGCTCGGCAAGCTTCACACGCTCCTAAAACGGTGGTTAGCAAGATCGCATACCAAAAGATAGTAGATATGTATTAAAAAAAAGCACAAGCCGTAAACACTCGACATTCTCAAAGTAGAATGCCACTCGTACAGCGGAAGTACACAACGGATCGATACACCGGAAATAGAGAAGGAGCTGCCACATTCTGCACTTCCCGGATATTGGGATATTGAGCTACAATAGCAGGGCGATTTTATGCACCCCGCAAGTTTGTACATTCGTCGCGATACATGGAAGCAAATCAAAGTGAAGGTGAGGGAGAAAGCTCGCATTCAAAATCAATGGGCCCAGACACGGTCTTCATGACCATGTCTGGAAAGAGAGGCGCACTTACGAGCATTTCTGGTCTTTGGAGTAACACTATTCCCAAGCATCTTCACAGCATTCTGTATACTTTGACATTGGTTTGGAATAGAAAAGCGATGAAGTTGACTTGGTTGCGATAAAACCCCAGGAAATTTTTGCGGATGTACGGATATACAGAAAGAAAAGCGGCACCACACCGGATATTTGTTCCTGGTATACGGAAAACATCCGCCGACACGTTGTAACTACTTATAATAAAACCACAAAAAAGTATCGAAAAGTTGGGAGCATAAACTTCGAGACTAATTAGTTGCTCCAGAATGGACAAGAATTTATTGGGCATGTTGTGATTTTCTGTCCCCTTGTTAAAGCTTAGCATTGACAGTCCTGTACTGATATCGGCGGAAGCAAATGTAGTGCCGCCTTTAATCCACAACAGATGGTGGAGCAACCAAGTCTCCGATATCCTGAAAGTCGGGATTGAGATGACCCAGATTGCAGATATCATTGATGGGTTATGAAGATGAAAGACGAAAAAGTATTGCTGATTTCTATTAAATAAACAAAGCAGGTGGGGAAAAAATGTATGCGGGAAAATGAAATGCAGGAGTAGTAAAGCACGACTTGGTATGGTGTCATTGTTTACGAAGAATGATTAGACCTGATATTGAGAGAACTAGTCTATCATTGAGACTCTGAAACCCGTATATCCGTTACACAAGCCCGATGATCTGAAAGATAAATCCCATCATCAAACTGGTTCGCTAGAACCCCATATGTACAATATGTGACATGATCTCCTTTCCTAGAGAAAATGAAATCAATTCGACTCGGAGTATTGTCAACATGACCAAAAGATGTAAATGTGAGTTCATTGCCATAACATTTCTCCTTGGGAACCAACACACCGACATCCTCCATCTGCGATTTGGGACTCGTCATAATTTGATAAGCCCCGTCGTCAGGAGGACTGTTGAAATCTCCAGCAAGAAGAACACTCGAGTAATCGCGGTTTTTCGATTCAACCTCGACGATTCCAAGAATGATTTTGGCGCTCTCCTGACGAGATATGGAACCTTGGTCATCGAAATGAGTTGTCATTGCCAAGACGAGTCTTCCAGATTTCCGATGCTCCAAGATGCCAACTGTGACTATCCTTATACTAGAAGCGTCCCATCCCTTTGATGGAGTAGTTGGGGTTTCGCTCAGCCAGACGGTCCACCAGTCGACCACCTTCCAGACGGAGGTTCGATATATTATTGGTGAATACTCCCCGGCCTTTTTTCCGTCATCTCGTCCGACACCAATGTAAGCCCATTCTCTACCACACGGCGAGCTATTGAGAGAGGTCATGATATCGACTAACTGTGAATGAAGAACCTCCTGGAGGCAAATCAACGTTGCCGGGATGGCCGTAGAGTTGAATATAAGCTGAGAACAGAGTCTTGGGAATCTGACTGGCCATAGCTCCTCGCCTTTGAAGGGATTTTGGGTCGCATATCTGATGTTATGTGTGATAATTCTGACTTGGATAGAGAGAGAAGTCTGGTCGTTGACGAGGTGGCTCTGGCTATCGAATCTGGGTGTTTGGCTACGCGTCATGGTGTGGAGATCATGGAGAGCCGACTCTATGCAGCTGCCAAAATTAGGTTGTAGTAACTGGTCTCATCAGGTACTCGTAACTTCTTCTGGGGAAGGCGGTGGTTGCTAAGTTGGATTTTGGGGAGGGGGACCTCGGCATGAAAACCGGCCCGAAAATCGGATACATAATCAGGCTTTCACGTGAAACTAGCAACTTCAACTCAAAAATTGAGCTCAAGTTACCGACCACCACTACCTAGGTACCTACGCAGCTACTCTCTCACAGCCTCAATTGCGACCACTAGTATTACTTCTTCTCAGCCTGGTGAGGCCTAGTGGTCTGATACTATATGTTTGCGGTCAGTTTCTTCAATAGTGCGGCAATGGCCACACAACTCAAGCTACACTTCCACAGTCCACTATTCTCTTTCTGGTTTCCTGGGAGATAGGGCTAGAGTACTGTCCTACCGTTTGCGGGCTGAGTACAATTTTCATTGCCATGGAGTACTTTTGTTCCTTTGTCAAGGCTCGCTAGCTACTATCTTTAGATACGCACCTCAAAGCCCCTTGTTGATAAATGCTCCTCTTCCCTCATAAAAATTTTACCTTCAATTTATCTCACTCGTTCAGATTTCAAAGTCAATTTAAACTCTCGTTCACCAATATCAAAAGTCTGTTTCAATATGCATACAACAGCCTTCCTCCTCCAGGCCATGGTAGCCTTCGTCGCAGTTGTGGTAAGTCAATAAGCGGTTCAAACTTCATTCACATTAGCTGATTATTCCCAGGCCCAAAATTCAACAACACCAGGTGTCACTACCACTCCAACACCTGTCGTTTCCAGATCCAATTCAACCGTTCCTGTCAACCCAGGAGTTCCAGTCACTTCATCTCCTGGAGGTCTCTACCCCAACAGCTCAACCCCGAACTCGCCAGGTTCAGTCAGTTATACAACATCTGTCGCAGTTATTGGCGGAGTTACTACTAGCGTTGTTGTAGAAGTAGGAGCTATATCTTCCTTCGAGTCCGCACCAAGTCCAATAGACAGCGGATTGCCTCAAAGTGAAGGAGTAGCAGTCGGAGCTAAATTGGAAATGGTTTTCCTTTCCGCGCTAAGCGTTTTAGTTCTTGCTTTTTAAAAACATAGAGAAGATACAATGACTGTACAGATATAATAATAATATTATTCTTTTTTCCTTCATTTGCGTCAAGTTCCAACTTGAAACACAATCTGATTGAGCTACGATTATTCTATTACAATATTTTTCTGCCTCGCGATGTGGAGGTTATGGAGATCCGAGCCCGTCTATTCCAGCGACGATTGGTTTCATGAGCTGAAACTTGATCTAATACAGTGCGGCTTGCCTCATTGCAGCTGCCGCAATTATTCCACACAAGTATTGCTCATCCCTGCGACGCCTAGTTGTCGACACAGTATGTTTCCGGTCAGGATATTTAGATATTTCCCCACCGGTAATCGCCGCAGCCTAAGTTAATAATTATACGGGTAATTCCACAGTTCGTTATTCTCTTCTTAAGGCCAAGAGACTTAGCTCAGAGCTTCTGGACAGTGGAGGCAGGGCTAGAGTACTGCCATACCGTTTGCAAGGTTTTGGTATAAATTGATGGTACACATCACCTTTGTTGCTATGTCAAGCCATGATTGGGCAGTGCACTATCTTCAGAGGCGTACCTCAAGCGAGGGGACTCCTATTTCTTTCTTCGCCTGTTGATAAGTGTCACGCTCTTCTCTCTGTGATTTCTCTATTTTACTTACCCCTCGTTGATCTGTAGTTCCAGTTTCAGGACTCAATTAATTACCAACCAAGTTTGCTGTTGTCTCTTTTCCCATAATTACGAAAGTCAATATGTATACAACTTTACTCTTCCAAGTTATTACTGCCACTGTTGTGGTAGTTGTAAGTTAACACCCCTTTCGATACGTCTCGGATAGCTAATTATTCCAGGCTCAAGGAACTGGAAGCAGTCCTGGCTCAACTTCACCATCAGCGACTGGCAGCACTGGTTCTACTTCTCCTCTAGCTCCTGCAAGCAGCTCAATGTCAACCTCAACACCGAGCCATGGCTTTCCTTCGTCCCCAAATGCTCCATTCGCAAATCCTCCTCACAGCATACTACCCGGAAAGCCATGCAATACTGCCGACAATTATCCTTGTGCTTTTGGCGGGAGATGTTCCGGGACAGACTTTATTTGCGGAGGTTTCGCGACGAGATGCAGCAATAATGCTCAGTGCGCCGAAAACACTTGCGAAAAGGGTCAATGTGCAGGACTTCTTACCAAAGGGACTGTGGCTTTAGGTGAACCTTGCTCTCTTTCGCAAGAAGGACAATGTGTGGATGGAGCTACTTGCTATTCCTCGAACTATACGGATATTCCAAAATGTATCAAATCCATAACACAAATTGGCAGCATAATAGTAGGACAGCCATGCAATCCTAACGAAGCTCATCCTTGTACGTATGGCGCACACTGTCTCGTACAAGCGAAGATTTGCGGAGCCACTGGGTCACCTTGCACCATGGATTCTCAGTGTGCCAGAAACACTTGCGTCAACTCTGTTTGCACAGGGCCTATTGTAAATGGCGTTATTGCTGTGGGGCAGCCTTGCTCCGTTGCTCAAAAAGGATAGTGTGTCACTAAATCGTTTTGTTATTTCTCGAATACTATGAAAACTCCAGTTTGTACAGACAACGGGATATCGCCACCCATTAGCGGCAACGACAAAACCACACCAGTCAACCCCAATATCCCTCCTCCCACTCCAGGTCCTGTCGTTCCCGGAAGCAATCCAAATGATCCTGTCAATCCAGATGCTGGTGGTAATCTCAGGCCGGGAGTTGGGGACCGTTTCCCAACACCACCGTCACTGGTCCATCCCGCTCAGTTCAATTTACAACACCCATCGCAGTTATTAACAGAGTTACAACTAGTGTTGTTGTGGAAGCTGGGGCTACAACAACCCCTGGGTCCGCACCAAGTGCGAGTCCAACAGAAACTGGAATTCAGGGTGATGGAACAGCAGTCAGAGCGAGATTGGGAACGACTCTCCTTTTCGTACTATGCGTATTAGTATTTGTCTTGTAAATGAAAAGGACAGGATGTCAACGGGTAGAGTGATAATGGTGTTTTGGTTTCTGGTTTTGTCTAGGCGGACATAAAAAGTAATAAACAATGGTAATAATATATGTTTTAAATTCTCATTTACCCATCACTTTCAAGTGGCTCATGAGATTAATTTCCCTCACTGGTATGAGTGCAATGCAAAGTGGTATGGTTGGCTTATTAGAAGTGAGACTCCAAACCTGAGAGACGGTTGGTTTGTTTCCAAGTTTTATATTCTCAAAACGACTACCGAGACTTTCGACGTCATATTTACATACCAGTTCGTTTAACAAAGGCTTATAGCTAATGTAGCTTATCGATTTGTTTCCTATTTCTAATTCCAGATCTGGCTCTGGGGTGGCCGCCTGACACCTTTCTATCACGTGTACCCAGGGGTGTCAGCTCTTAATCACGCCTCACCTCCGCCACATTCGGGCCAACCGACAACCTCCAAATTTCTACCCACTTTCATCGCGAAACAATTCCAACTTTCGTTCAAACAAACTGTGTCCAGATGGGGTCACAAAACCTCCAACCGGGGAGCATATCTAGCATAACCGGTTTCGACCTTCACGCCGCCCAGTCACATCCGTACCTGCTTCTTGGGTGTTTCTCGTCACCGGATAGGCTCCCATCTTGTGCATCCAACAGCAAGCCATCAAGGAATTAATTGCCCGGCTGTACGCCTTTCACACAAGACCGAAAGTCCAATCGAGTCACGCTAGGGGGCTTATATTCGTATTGACTTCCATTTCAACCTTCTCTGTCTTTCTTTTTGTCGCAGACCGCGTTTACCATCCATCTCTTTTAAACAATTGCGAGTGCTGATGGGTGGATGTCTCACCTATGATGATTCATTCACGCGGTCGCCGACCGTGGCGCATGAATGTGGTATGACTGCGCTTTTACCCCAGGCTTCCAGCGTGACCACTATATATGTCATTCAGTCCCATATTTCAGTATTGCTATCTGACATCTTACGAGTCTGCTTCGTACCCTTTATCACAACCAACTCGAGGGCTATCCACCCTCTCCGTATCATTTGTCCCAAGTTAAAAACTACACCCCATACCAAAGAGAAAATACATAGACCGGCCAAGAGCCGGATCTCAAAGTATCTTCTCAAAGCGCACTTTTAAAGAAATCCTCAAAATGCCGTTCAACGAACTCCAACGGCGAGACTCGTGGCCTCCCACTATCCTACATCTCCGGTCGAAACACAACCCGCGAACTGATACTTTTGAATCTTTTGATCCCTCGGCAATGGATGAAAACCCGTTCTCTTATTTCCTCACTTCCCCGGATGACATTAATGATTTCGATGACGAAGACTATTCTGCGGGTATCGAAAGCTCCAACTCCAAAAAACCCATCATCCGAGAAGTCTCGCCCTCTTCCCTCCAAAGAGTGCCCCTTCCACCCATCGACGACGAAGATGAAGAAGATCTCCCCCTCGAGATGCCCTTAACCCTCAAAGACTTCACAAAGAGGTACACTTCTCTCTCCTCACCACCCCGCAAATCCCCACGAACAATTAAACACCACATCCCCACCGGACTAGGAATTACCATCCCAGAAAGTTGGTCTTCCTCCTCCCGTGGTCGTGCAAGAGTTAAACTTTCTCCAGAACGAGGAAGAGGTCGTGGTCGTGCGAGAAGTTTGAGTGCGAGACGACCGCAGAGTTGGAGATTACCAAGCCCAGATATTTGGTCGATCGAGGAGGAGAATGAGGAGGAGGGAGCGAGAGTCAATACGCCCGAAATCCCGGATATTACACTGAGTACGCCGACGAATACACACGTTTACCAGCTCGCACCTCCAGAACCTGCACCAAAGCAGAGGAAGAAAGTTCACTGGGCATTCTGAAAGAATGAGAAAGAAGGAGCAGAGAATGAATTACAGATATCACGCACGATGCGCCGAAGGAACAACACTGTTTTAGAGGAAGGTCTGAAGATTGGGAAGGGATACAAATTGCACGCGTATTTCTGTTCTGCATTGCAGGCGTTGGAGGAATTCTGAGCATTTTCACCGGTTACAGTAGCATTTGAGGCTGCATATACTTCCTTGTCATATCTCACGGAGAATACTTCTGCTCCTTTCTACACAGTTTTGTATTTTGGGGGTACTGGTATATTGGCATATTGGGTTCAACATTTCTTGACAGTTTAGTATTACAGTTTGGGGAAGGAAACACGGGATGACATGAATCACATACAGGTTACTTAGAGTAATTTTGAGCAGGGAGGGATGGATATACAGCACACCTCTAAGTTAAGGAAATCGAACTTGATATTAGCACCCTATATTTTCTTTTTGGGATGTGTAGGCATGAACATTCACTGTGACGTTGATTCTGAATGCAGCCTTATTGCAGGAAATGCGCCGCTTCCCAAATTTAAGCTTATTTGATGCTGCATGAAAATCACCAGCTTCGCTTCGGGGGTTCATCCGAGATTTTCTGCAGCACCAACTCACAACTATAAATAGAAAAGCTATAGTAATCGGTTCAATTCTACGAGTAGACATCGGATGAATGTAACTTGCAAGTTCTATTTATTCGTGGATGTTTGTCTCTTTAGTTTCATTTCCTAAAGTGTATTGACACAGTAACCGGAGACATACTGTTCGAAATTTCGATAATTACTCCGTAGCGACCGGGAAAACTGTTACGTCAGAAAACTGTGCTAAAATATGTGGGAAAACTAACACACAAAATAAGCATTAAATTATTCTTGCTCTTCCAAATTGGCGATAAGACTTTGACATATGTATCAGCATTGGAAAGCCAGGCGGAGTTACTTGAGTTTGTAGTACTCGAAAATTGAAGACAACAGCTGGAGTAATGCCGAGAATCCATAAATCATAACCTGACTCCCAATTATGGTATCAGATGCCAAGTTCACTACACTACGCTACAAAAATCAAAACTCGTTACATCTGGAAGTAGTTTGAAGCTAAGAAACACCTCAATTCAACTCTTCTCGTTGCCGGAATTTTCACAACAAAATACAATTAATTAAAAATGGCTCAACACTCACCAACAACCCTCGTCATTCCAGAATTCCCGACTTCAAATTCCCCCACTCCATCGAAACAAAGTTTTTTGGCAGACAAATACCAAACCACCTCACGTGTTTTCGTCCGAATTAGGCCACCCGCATATTTTGTTGCACATCATTTTACTCTCTAATAGACTAAAAACTCCCCTGTAAAACCACCATTTTTACTCTTAGAACCTTCACCATCATTAATTGTAAGTAATACTTGTCACTGCTAGTTTGTTGAACTCAATCATCCCCGATCATTTAGTAAAGTATCATTGAAGAATTGTTGTTGGGGGTGTATACAGGGTGGACGAGCTGAAGGGAGGCATTCGGGAGGCACGTGACTGAGTCAAATGGGAGCTTGCAGGTGAATAAGCAGGAGAGAACCTCTATCCCCCCTCCTCTTTTTAGTCAATGGTTAACTTGGAAGCTTGAGAGAATAGGTTTCGTATTAAAAACTAAAGGAATGTATCGGGGAAAGAATCCCATTAGATAAAAACAAAAAAACGCCAGCCACCATCTAAAACCTATCCTTCCCATGCGTCACTTGCCACCCGTGAAAGTTCTGCTAGTCCAGCCATACCATTTACTTGGTGCAAGCTGGACTGGTAGTGTTTGTGTTTCCAGTTGTCTCGTCCACAAGCCTTGTCCGGGTTCCCTTGTCGGAACACAAAATGGTCTTGACATCAACCCCCTTCCCGTCGTCAAGTGCATATGGGTAAGATCCACCACCTGCATCAGAGAAAGCCTCGCCATATTGAACGAGACCATATGCATCCTTGAAGACTCTGCATTCAACTACACCACCCGGTACAGGATTTCCGGAACCATCCGCGTAGTTGATTTCCTGAACGGAAACAAGCCCCCAAGGTATTTTCCCCCTGATCAAAGCCTGGACCCTGATACAACTGTTTAAAAAGTTGTCAGTATCTTATAGCCAGAATTTTTTTTTCACTGTTTCGGATGAGTAATGGGGGTACTCACGTATACAAGTCTGTCCATTGGAATTAAATAATGGCCACCATCCATGGAAGTGCTGAAGTTCTGGCAAGGTTCGGGGATGATGTGGGCAGAGACGTGAATCCAATTCAACTTTGTATCTTTTGCTACTGCTTCGTTGGGAAAGGCAGGGACAGCTTGAACTGGAGGTGCTGGACGGGCATAAGTAAATGCAAGGAGGGAAGCGACGGTGATGCTGGTGGTGAACTGCATTTTGAAATAGGGTATGTATTTTTTTTTTGGTTAAATTGATGTTGTTGATAACTATGACTTTGAAAGAAATAACAAAGGAAAATTGAGAAAAGAAAAGGGTAGATTGATGTTGATAAGAGAAAACAAAAAGGAGATGGGTTTCAAATTCAACGTTCTATGACCTTCTACTTATATTATCCTCATACACTCGTTCATTATGTGCAACATTATGAATTTTGACCAGGATACCGGTATAGTTTAACACGAGGAGAAGTGCAGCCATGTAATATCATACATTCCCAAATACCAAGACGTGGGATAGAATACATCCCGCTTACATCAAATCTGCTGAGAATATAATCAGGCCGCGCAGCCGCATGTATCTTAGATCAGATGTCTCTCGAGCCTCAAGGTTCCATTGTATATATTGGCTAGAAATAAGGTTATATGGGGCCATTGTGGGCTGGGTGCGCCATAAGATGTACGAACCAGCGAACCAAAATTAAGCGAGCGTAAGGACTGCTGGTAAAATTTTAAGGATTTTAGGGCCAACACTATATTTTTGACACAAAGATGTCTACGCTTTTATGTCAAGTAACTCTTTGAAATTGGCCTAGTAACTTCTATGGAGTCTGGACTGATGTTGTCTCTTTGTGGCTCAGAGAGTTAGCTATACGCTGAAGGAACCTCACAGCAAGCATTGCCAAGTTTCTTTTCGGCTGCTGAGAATCAACTTTGTTTTGTATTGGAGAGTTCTAGTTCCCCAAAAATAATTTAAGCTTAAATAGAACAGGTTTTTTTTACTTAGAAGTTGAGCCCAGGAGTAAATCACATCTTTTAGGCGTTCTCTACAACACGCAAAAAAACCCCCAAATATTTTCACAATCCAATATCCGTCATACTACCTCCATCTTCCTATCCGCGACATCGTTTTTTCCACCCACCTCCTGCATTTTCCCATTGGACTTCTCCCTCCTCATCTCATCAGCAAACTCACCCATTCCCATCCTCCACCCTTACCTATCCGCCGACAGCAAAGAGAAATATACACACAACCCCACGCCCCTTACAGCAATCACAGTACCTAAGACTATAACCCCCAGAACGAACGTTCCCCTCCGATATACGTCACCGAAAGAAATGCAATCCCACCGAAAACACTTAATCTCATCATGCCGTACTAATAATGTTGGTTTGACTTGGTGGTCAACAGCGTGATGCAAAGAGAGTGTGTTATCGTTCGTGCATACCGAGTAAAGCTAGCTACGATGGGTTTACTTATAGTGCTTAAGCGAGGTCACGTTACCTATGACTAAGCCTAAGCTATTCACTCTTGAATATACCGACAAATAACAATAAAACTCTCGGGCAGGAAAGATAGAAAAAGGAGACGAAGGTATTCACAAAGATCCCCCGAAAAACCAAACGAGCGAATATTTCTTGTCGCGAGAAGTAGACTCCGAGGTATGATTTTGGATTTTGGGTGTAAGAGGTGAAGGCTTTGAACTCGGAGGAGAATTCCTTGTTTTTCCAACGGCAACATCTGAAGCGAAATGTGTCGAATTCCCACTTCTTTATATCACCCTTAATCCAGAAAACATTTCCTCTCGAGAGTAAACATCTCGTGCGCTTGTATGTATACATGAAACAACCAACACATGATGCCAACCAAACCAAATATACTATCGTAAAACACCAGTTCACCTAGATCTCTCTAAAAGAAAGGGATGTGAAGAAGCGTATCCACACCCAGATAGTCTCCTCCTGTGGTTCCTGTGGAGATGTGGGATTTTGATCCAGACGCCGGTTAAGAGATATAGAATAGAAAAAGTAGATGGTTGTGAACATTATCGAGAGCTCCCAGCTGACAAACCACATGTCAGCTGCGTATCTTTCATCCTCTCGGGTTTTCTTTTGTTCTTTGGAGAGTTTTCGGGGCTTATGTTGAGGTTGAGGGGTGCGGCCGCAATTTTGACAGCGGCGGTTCATTTTCAGTTTATTGTTTTGGCTTGTGGCCTGTCGAAGGAGAAAGGGCGTCGACTTGGAGTGGACGAAGAGGATGAGAAGAGTACGCTGATGTAGTGTTTGATTCGTGTCACTAGAGTCGAGTTAGTAATGTGACGCAGTTGATGACTTTTACTTCTTCCGCTAAGACAAGTAGCTTACTAAGTACTAGGAACGAACAGTGGCCCGCCACTTAATTACCCAACAAAACTTGGCTGTTCTCTCGCTCCTTTACTTCTGTCCAAAGTCTGGAATTCCTGGTTTCAAAATAAATTTCAAAGTAAGTAAGAGATCTGGGCCTTGCTCTGCGAACACCTAATTTTCTTTTTAGTTGCACGAAACGGTTTCAGACAATTGAAAGCATTGTTACAGAGGACCTCGGAGAATGGAAAAGTCCATTTTTTAGATTCTCCTCAATCTTCTGGGACAACATCCGCAATTATAAGAGATCCACTTGAGTAATTAGGTTGTGGGGTGTTCGCAGAGTAATGCTCGCTTCTCTTACCGTCAACCTGGGTACTCATCTACAAATATTCTTCGAACTATCTCATTTATATTCAAGTGTCTATAAAAAGTACGTTTATATCTATACCTATATCTACAATCTACAACTTACTCTTAAACTTCGCTGTCTCATCCCTCTTAACTAAAATATCATTACTAGGATACGGATCAACAGTCAACCCATTCAACGGATTCAACTCCGAAGCGCGATAAAACATATCCTCATACACCTTGCCATCCTTACGCCCCAAGGACGAATCCAACTGCCAATCCGGGAAGTTCCACGCATCCACAAGTCGAAGAGCATGAGGTCTGATCTCTTCGAGAAGCTTCATGACGCTCTTGGTTCTCGCAAGTTGGATTTGGCGAACTGTCACAGCAGCGGAGGAATAAAATTCCGATGCCTCTTTCTCGAGCGTGTTGAGGGCGTAGAGACGGAAGAGTTTGTGGAGGACGTCGATGGTCGCTGGATCAAGTTCATATTGTAGGCTTTCGCTTTGAAGAGCTTCGTAGAAGTTCTTGACTACAAGATATTGCGAGTGGGCTGTCGAGAGACGCCAAAAATCAACGAGTAAAGAGTTCCAAGAGTTCTTTTCAATGTCTCGGTGTTTGAGCGCTTCAAATGTTAGGAAAGAGGTACGCCAAGCAAATGCAGCAACCAGGTCTGCATCAGAACCCAGAACATCATGTGCGCAGCCCATGTCCTGCTTCTGGAGGAATGTGTTGAAGATCTTGGTGGTGTCGTTGTTTGATGCATTGCCCTTTAGAACACCCCGGGCGGATTTCAGAAGCTTTATTGATTGTCAGTATTGTGTGATCCCTCGATATCTCAAGAAAATAACTTACATATCTAGCGACCTGCTGAGTGAGCATGTAATTGTCGCCTTCCCAAGTCGTAGTAGGTAAATAATCTGCATACCAAGCACCGATACCGCCAAATGAACTATACCCATGTCCACCACATGCTCTTCTGCAAACCTCCAAACCTTCGGCAGCAGTGGTACTCCCAAGTGCCTTGAGGCCACAAGATGTGGCATGGAGATCGGCAATCAAGTCACTGCCAGAATGTGTTTCCTCAGGTCCAGCCCCTCGGCTAGTATCCTGGGTCGCGGCCGACTCCATTCTCTTTTGATTTTCTTGATAAAGAGACATCATTGCCTTGCCAGTGAAATGTAAAGCAAACGTGGCTGCGAGTAGGGGCAATAATCTAAATTGAACCACTAGAAAGAGCTCGTTAGTTTCCGTCAAAATGGGACACAAATAATCACAATCACACCTTAATATCCCTCGGGATACTCGTGCATGTAGCAGCAATATTAAACCCGTGGAGCGAGATAGCATAAGGGGGAACATAGTGGCTTACTAGTGTAGTTTAAAACTTGGTTCTCCCCAGAAGTGCCTGAAGGAGCATCACGGTCCTGGAATTGACGTCTCACAGAAGCGTATCTAGTCGCGATGGTCACACCACGAGCAAGAACTCCTCCTGATTGGAGGACAATTGTTGATCGAACCCAGGTGAGGGTACCATAAATCAAACTTGGGGAGCTTGGCTTGACGTATTTGTTGGTCTCAGGATCAACCCTCGAGAATTTGGCCAACATGTTGATGTGAGGAATCTTGACTTTGTTCAAGAGCAAGAATCCATTGTCCTGTGACACATTAGAAATGAATTACTCGTAAATACTAGACTTGAACACTGGGAAGAGATAACAAGGTTACTTACCATGGTGTTATATCCGAATTTTGGGCCAATGTCTCCAACATGGACACCCTCCAGTGGCTCGTGGGTCTTCATATCTCGGATGTTGCAAACAAACGGATGTGGTCCATAGGGTTTGCCGGCAATAATCAACTGTGCCATGACCACCGCATGATTGGCTGTTCTTCCCAAGGAACCAATCCACCATTTTGATGCAGTGAGGTGCGGGGAGTGAAGTATGAAGGTCTTGTCCTCGGGATTCCAGGTAGCAGTTGTTTCCAGCCCTCGAACATTGCTTCCATGACCAAGTTCAGTTTGTGCATAGCATCCGATCGCTTCGTAGTTTTCGGCGGGTTCGAGAAACAGTTTGTGTTGCTCGGGGGTGCCTTGGCCGCGGAGGGTTGTCTAGATGCAGCTGTTAGCTATATTCGGGAAGAAATAAGAAAGTGATTAGCATACCAAGTACATGCTCGCATGTAATCCATATGGTCCCGGCTCGCTGATCAAGTCATTGGCACAGTAATATTCATCTTGATCCCAGTTGTGTTCGATTTGCAACTGCCTCAATCGTTTTGCTCTGGCTAGCGCCGTCTTGAATCTGTCAACCCGGCCATCGAAGTAATTCCGGGACTTGTCGAAGACCTTCTCGGACTCGAGGATCTTCAAGACTCGTGCCTGGCGGTCTATGACTTCTTTTGTGAATAGAAATTGAGAGAGTTTATCGACTGAAAGTTTGGAGGTTTCCCTTTCCGCTTTGATTAGATCAGTTCCTTGTGGAGGGGCAGGCTTCAAGTCCTTAACCCATTGAGGAGTGGGCGACATGTTGGATGGTAAATTGAGGTGAACAAGAGCCGCTCAAAGAATTATCTGTGTGTTAGAAGTGTTGTTGGTTTTTGATCAACACGGGGTTTCTAGCATATGATTTCCATGCTGTGAGCAAGTTGACCTCGTCATGGAACGCCTCGGTTGGGCCCGCTCATTTTGGGCCGAGGCAAGATATTTGCATGGGGGAGAGGGAGGGGCGGAAACCGGAGCAGTTGTGACCATGGGGTATATCCATCGCGGTTGTGGGGAGGTCATTTTGAAGACGAAGATATATAGTAAGTACGGAGTCTATTTAGAAATTCTCAGTCTCGGATTTGCTCTCAGAAGCTACCTTGCACCGATTTTGGTAGGTCAAATAAAACACACCAATCAGAAACGAGTATCTTCCGGCTAAAGCAAAACCCCTGATGCTCTCGTTCTGCCCCCATCAAGCAACGAGCTCCTCGCTCAAGCAACACAACACCACGACCCTGTGCTGGAGCCAGAGACGAAAACAGAGACGAATTCTTTCAGAAATCAAGCCAAGTATATACATATGAAGTTGCTGGTCTCCTGGTTAGGCCTTTAAATGCACTTCCAAGTGGACAGTGCTCCTCTAATAAGCTACAAGTACATGCCCAACACTTACTCTACACAGCCCACTTAAAATACTACATATCTCTAGGCATCTGTAGAGCGCTGTACAGCTTCTCCGAACACGATCATGTCAAAAGTCCTGCAGAAAATCTCGCGACGATGCCCAACCAGACTCTTGAACCTCCAAACTCTCCCCTCACGATTTCACTCCACCACTCGTTCGCAAAATCGACTTCCAGCATCCTATTACCGCGGCGGCACATCTCGAGCCATCATCTTCCGCCAGTCAGATCTGCCAACAAATCGTGAGCAATGGGCACCCATTTTTCGCGGCGTTATTGGCTCGCCAGACCCCAATGGTCGGCAGCTGGATGGGATGGGAGGCGGAATATCAAGTCTCTCGAAAGTTTGTGTCGTCGGCGCACCATCACATCCGGATGCTGATATTGATTACACTTTTGTGGCAATTGGAGTTAAGAACAATGATGTGGACTATTCGAGTAACTGTGGAAATATGACGAGCGCGATAGGACCATTCGCTGTGGATAATGCTATGCTGGAGGGCAAGCTGGATGGCGAAGTTACCGTCAAAATACACAACACGAATACGGGAAAGATCATACACGCTACCTTTACGGTAACACAGGGAGAAGCTGCTGCCAACGGTGATTTTACGATCGACGGGGTTGAGGGAAAAGCTGCTAGAATTGAACTTGCATTTATAGATCCTGCGTGAGTATGTCTACCTATCAATCGAACAAAAATATTAATGAGATGCAGAGGTTCAAAAACCGGGAAGCTTCTGCCTACGGGGAATATAATCGATATGTTCGAGGGAGTAGAGACAACTTGCATTGATTGTGGCAACCCAGCTGTCTTTCTCGAAGCGGATTCTATAAATGTTGATGGAACAATTCTTCCTGATGAGATCGATACACATCCAACCCTTCTTCCGCAGTTAGAAAATATCCGAAGGAAAGCCTCGGTAGCAATGGGATTAAGCATCGACGAAGAATCAGCGCCAGCATCCATCCCCAAGATTGCAATGATTTCTCGAGCGAAAACACACAAACTCCTATCAGGCAAGACCAATAACGAACGTTCCGTGGATTTATTGGTTCGTGCCTTGTCAGTAGGTCAACCTCATCGAGCTATCCCAATTACTGTGGCGCTTGCGACTGCCGCCGCTGCCAACCTAAAAGGATCAGTTGTGGAAAGGAACACCTCTATGAAACGTGTTGATGAAGCTGGTATTAATATTGGTCATCCAACGGGGAAGATCATGCTTGGGGCACAATTTGATGGAGATGGTTCTTTGAAATACGCCACTATCTTCAGAACTGCGAGAAGACTCATGG
>LLCD01000122.1:0-27967 GCA_001414355.1 Hymenoscyphus salicellus
CATCATGCACCATGCACCCCCGGTGCGCTCGGTGCGCTCGGTGCGCTCGGTACGCGCAAAACTCGAGATAAATCCCGAGTTTAAGACAAGCCAAAAACCGATCGCAACCGTCGAAACATGCAAGATGCAAGATGCAGAATGAGAAAAAGCAAAGAATCTGAGACATCACAAGTCCCAATCTCACAATCAAGGAGATTCCAATCTCACCGCAACCAAAATTCCATGGCGGCGCTGAAACCCGGCCCCCCGACAAAATAATACCCCGCTTTCTCAGAGGCCCGAACCGAACGGATAGATCGATTGACGGACAAGGGAGGGGAAGGGACAAGTCGGCCGGGTACAAGGGGGACGGGAGTGATTGTTGTAGACATGTGGGGCCGTATTGAATGAGAAAGACAGTGATGAGTTGAACATTTTCCCCCAGGTCCATGGGTTTGGCAGTTAACTTGCTGAGACAAGGAATATCGAGATGGTGTAAGGATGAACTGATGTCTGATGATCAATCAATCAAGCGTTTTGAATCGAGCTGGACGAGTGAGTAGAGATCGATTCCGCTCCCACACTCCCCACGCTCGTCGTAACGGCCGAATCGATTTCCGAATCCAGGCGAGGAATAGGTTGCATCTCGGCCGTGGTACCCGCCGTCGTCAATTGTTCCTGCGAATCATCTTTCTTATGGAAGGTATGTGACTCGCTGAGATTTACGGCGAGGAAGCTCTTTGGGAGTTTAACCCTGAAGAAAACAATTGGTTAGATACCAGGATAATGCCAGGCGTACGAGGGGGGAAAGGGGGCAGGGTGAAGCAAGAACTTACTGATGGAACTTCGCCTTCAAAGTCTCTATCATCATCTTCCAATCTCCGTGAGCAGTTAAACTCCTCCGTTGCGCGCAACTGATACAGTGTTTGCTATCGAGCTGCACATCGAGAGGATCAAACGTGTGACACCCGGGGCTGATGCTGATCCGGATTGAATATGCATACTTGGCGACATCACCTGGAGGTGCATCATGCGGAGTTTTGTTTTCGGACTCATACAATTCGAAGCAGATTTGGGAAAGGTAATCGAGTTCTGGGATTGCGCTGCGTTTTATTTTGGTTTCAACCCCACCTTCGAGGATGCAGTTTAGTAGAGTGTAGATGTGAGATTCTTTGGTAAAGTAAATGAAGGACTTGGCGTCATCAGAAGCCTGCATCTCCTCGAGATCTTGAACAATTTCCTAGACGAAGTTAGTAAGGATTGTAATGCGAAGGATAATTAACATACCTTCAATAGAGGAAGTGAAGTCAGTAGTCCAATTTCAAGCTTCTCGTGATCTGTGATTCCGTATTCTTGTGGGCAAATGAAGTCAAATAAAACCTTCGCGAGTTTATACAACTCTCTCAATTTCTCAAGGCGTGCATCCGTCTTCGCTTTGGTTTGACTACTTCCTGTAAACAACTTAAAGTACTGCTCTGGCTGGTCTTCTCCACTTGGTCTGGCTGTCATCATTGAAGTTCGTCTTCTGAAAATTCGGTGTCGAGCACTTCTGTTGGTATCTGCCTTTTCCATCGGTACAGTTTGGTTCACTATGGATTCTTCAGAGTCTTTGGATTCCTTTGGTCGATCCTTGTCCATGCCCTTTGATTCAGCCGCAAGTGCTTCCTCCTCTTCTTCGAGGATGCTTTTACTAGGTGTAAAAACCCACTCAAGGAATTGACGATTGTGCAAGGCATCAAACTTCATCGTATCATACAACTCTGAAATTTTGCTTGGATCGACCTTGTCACCATCACAAAACTCGGTAAACAATTTCTCCCATCTCTCCTTAAACAGCTCTGCATCTTCTCCACAGCACCATCGAGATTGGATGTTGGTGGTAGCAGTTGCTTGAGACATGGCAGAGCTTGCCGATGAGCTGACACTATCTTTGTCACCTGGGTTCGCAATAGCGTTGAGAGAGGTCGATGCTCCACCATATAGCTTTCCGTAATTGTGACGCATGACTCTTCTATGAAATTTCATCAACTGGACGACATAGGCTTGTACGATTGAGGGCTCTGGCATGTTGGGAGGCCATGCAAACTGCGGTGGGGCCTCGATGCCCTGCCTGAGTAAAGTCTTGAGCTTCTTCTTGACTTTGTCCATTTCATCCTTGGCTGCATTCGAATCGTCCAATAAATCCTTTCTAATGGTAATGAAATCAGCGGGAAGCTGTTTCTGGTCTGTAAAGGCAGATGCCCAAATCTGTGCACTGGTTGTGACACGTCTCTCGGAGCTACTGAAAACATGAACCTCGTCAAGAACCTCTCTGTTCATCAACAGGAGATCATTTCGCATATTCTCTCCGAGCTCCTGGGATTGGTATCTAGCCGAGTGAGTGGGCTCACCTCCCCACTTCACAATAAGTTGCAATTTATCCAAAACCAGACTGTTCTCGACTGCGGTAATTCGAGATAGAGTGACACCAGATAGAGAATCGCTTCTGGTTGGTGACCTTCTCACACTTCCTCCGTCTTCTTCTCCAGATGCTTCCTTAACGAGCTCCTTGACACGATCTTTTGGGGAATTAGGTGCGGATGCTTTTGGAATCTCGACTTTGGGATCCGTGAACCCAGGAATTACAGACAAAACCTCTTCGGGTTTCCTCTTTCTGAACATTGGCTTGATTTGAACTTTTGTGCCTTGCCATCCGCCTTTCTTCACCAACACATTTCTCAAGGTTCGCAGCTTCTCCTTGTCCTCAATTCCTTGTTGCTTGGCAATATCGACAGCAACGATAACGCTATCGAGTGCTGCTTCCCCAGTCAATAGAACCTCTTCTTGATGACCTTTGAGCAAGTCGACGAAAGGTTTGGTGTGAAAGGTAAACTTGTACTTTTGCTTGGGAGTTCGATCTGCATGTCGAATAACAGAAACCATGCCCTTTAACTTCCAGGTATGTTTGGGAGCTGGAGGTGGCATTTCCTTTTCTTGCGAGGAAGAGAGTGCGGGAGTAGATGAAACTGTTGATGGTGCTGTAGGGGGTATTCCGAGGGCTGGTGTTGGCACAGCAGGTGGAGGCAACATGGGCGTTGGGGGTAGCTGTGGAAGGCTTGCAATTTTATCCGCCCCCAAAGGTGGTGATGTTTTTGGTGTTGGTGCGCTGGACACATCAGGGGAAGCACCTGCAGTTGCGGGTTGCTTTTTGTTATGATGATGGGCATGAAGTTTCGATATACTTGGAGATTTGGAAAGTATGTGTTGCAATGTTGACCGATGACTGCTTTCTTTAAGAGTGTTTTGTCTGTTTGGTGGACTGATGGTGCCGTCCGCAGGCGATGCTTGACCTGGAGTGTCCACAGGTACGCCCAATTGCCGCTTCTTTTCCCGGATAAACATATCTTTCAAGATCTTTGCGCATTGGATATAGTACTCATCGTTATCTTTGACAAAACTCCAGCCATTGACATCAATGACATAACTTTTGCCCTCCGCCCTAAGCAGATCAAAGCCACACACCCGTTGTCCAAAACTGACAGCAATCCTGCTAGCCATGGCTGATTCCTCCTTTGAAAGGCTGGTTATGTATCGTATTTCCTTTCCGTGTGTGTTTCTTCGAACCAGGCCATCAACCACAGGAGACTTTCGAGTTTCGGCATGGCAAAAGGTAGGACCGACGGTATATGCCTTGACATCTTCCGCATTGTCGACATTCATGAACTGCTCATAAATGTAACTGCTATCGGGTTCTAGGATTGCACGGGGTGTGTTCATTCCTTCAACTCTTTCCGAGCTCTTGTTGCCAATCTTTCGGAACAACTTTCTCGCCCCGCCTCCCTGGCTTTTCGGGTAGTAGATGCAGATGTTGTGATCCTCTCCACTGATGGGCTTCTCAACAAAGGGCTTTCTGAGGAGCACACCATCAACACTCAATACATCGCCGTCTTCCAAGAGCTCAACCTTCTTAGGAGGGACAACAGTTCCCCCGGTCCCATCTTCGGGCCCATCTAAAACCACGCCAGTGGTTTCCTTGAGATGCACAGCCGTATCAGCAGTTAACAGACTTGGTCCACCATCTCTGTTGACCTCCACTCTTCGTGGCGTTGGAACCTTGATTTTGTCTAAAATCATCAAGCAAATTCTTCTATCCCACAAGATTTTCTGCATTGGCACATCATTGACACAGAACGGTTTTCGGGCCTTGACGTATGCAATGGCTTTGTCGAGTGGGAAACCATCAGAATAGAATGAGATCAAGTAATCACAAATGGGCCAGTTCTCAATGTCTTCATCCAGAATAACTTTGTCTCCAAACACCTTGACTTCAAACTCTCGGTTGGCAATGAGACGATTTAAAATATTTCGACTAGGCTTGCTTCGAGCTTTCACATCGAGGGCACAAACACCAATGACACCCCACGGAGCAGGTTTAGAGTCTTCTTCTTTCCTAGTCTGAAGAGTTCTATCGCCTCTGTCACTACTTGGACTGTGGCTGCTAGCAGCGGTACTTCCGCTGAATCTTCTCTTTGCGCGACTACGCGATCTGGTTGGGACATGCGGGCGAGGGGCTCCCTCTCCTCTTTGTGCAGCGTTACGCTTTGCGATGTCCGAGGCATGGGCGGGTGTCTCTCGCGGAGTCAATGAGTGCCCACTTGTTGAGCCACCAGAGCTGAATTGGTTTGAGGATGATGTAGTGACTGATATTGCAGAAGTAGAAGTCTCTGCCTGAGAAGTTCCCATGGTCTTGGAAGGCGATAAAGTGCCAGAAGGCGCTCTTGTGTTCGTCCCCCCCTCGGAACCATTGGCAGATGCAGCAGAACTTGGTGCACCACCCGCCCTGGCCGAACTCAGCGAGTACATTGAGGATACGGACATGCGCTTTGTATCAATCTCTGATATGGAGGGTCGGTTGCGAAGAGCGGCATCGGGCAACTGCGGGTGTTTGGAATCGTCCGACATGATTCCTGGAGACAATTTGGGAGTCTCAATATCTTCCACCGCTATGCTATCTTTGCTTGACCGCCGACTATTCAGGTCTGAGGCCAATGGCAATCGCCACGAGTCGGCTGCACTTGATTTCGTCGAGTAGGACGAGGAGGTTCGGGATCGCGAGAAGGAGGGGGGGGGCATAGAAATGCTGGCGCGGTCTGCATGTGTGGTTGTGGTTCCTGGTTCAGCGTATTTTCCTTTGCGACTTGATGCAGGGTTCAAAGGGCCCACTGGGAGTAGGGCGGTCGAAGGAGCGCGCGTCTTTATCTTGGGCCGCAGGGTGGAATTGGACGCATTCGCAGGATTCGGAATGGATATGGAAGTCGCAGCAGCGTTGGACGGCGACTCAGCAGACGCAACAGAGGACGCAGCAGAATTCAAGTTTTCAGGGTCGGTACCTGGAAGGAGCGAAATACCGGGATCTCGAGGTTCCATCATCCCACCGTGACCGCTCTCGCCCTCAGATTCGGCCATGGCGGACTGATTGCTGGAGCTACTGAAGACTGCTAACCTTGGAAGCGCGCCCGTAGCGGATGGTGGCAACGCTCACCGCATATGCATCTAGAAAGTCAGAAATTCGAGGGGGGGGATGGGATGAGGAGGACGAGGACGAGGACGCGGACGAGGAAGAGGAGGAGGGGAAGAAGCGCTTCGATGCGCGATTTGCAAAGGAGACAGAGGGCAGCCATCAGCAGCGGTTTGACACGCCGAAAGGTTAACCGTTAGTTGACCTTACTGGTATGACGTCCACCAGAAAACGGCTTCAGAGGGCAGGCAGGACCCAATGTGACTCTGGCGACGAAGCAGAAGCAGAGGCCGTGGGAACCCACAAGAACGTGGTCCCATTTCTGGCCATTCTGAGGGGGTGTTTCCTCAGGGTGAATAGGAGGAGCACGCGCAGAGTTGGAAGTATATTTATATGGGACGATGAGGGGATCCAGGAGATGTAGTGCCGTTTAAGAATGAGGCTCTCTCACTTTCCTCCCCCGTGTCGTCCCCACGTGCGAACAGGCTGGGGCTTCATAGGGCCGGCGGCGAGGATGTGAGATCCTTACCAGGGGTCTCAGATGCCTCCTGCTGCCTCCTGCTGCCTCCCGCGGGATGAAAAAGCCATGGCCGTTGAAGGAAATGTAGAGAGATCTCATCTCTCAAAGCTATTGTTCGGCCGAGGGTGCAGGTGGCTGGCTATAGAATAAGGAGGCCTTTGCAACCAAGCTTTCTCCGGCGGTGCAAGAGACCCGTTATTCACAAGAATCATTTCCAAATCTCCCTGTTTCGTAACCCATCTTTCCATTCTCTGGTTCAGTTTCCATTTCTGTGCGACATGTTACATTTCAAGAAGATCTCTCTGGTCAATCTGCAAGAGCCAACCGGTACACTTTCCCTATGACGCGCCATCCCCGCTAAGGTTAAACAGCCAGATTGCGAATCAAAATTGCCCCCTTTTTCATCCGAAAAGGGGGAGGCCCCTTTCTCGGTTGATGCTCTCCACAAGCTTATTTCAACATTGACAATGACGAGTTGTGCTGTGCTGTGCCTCTGGAAAGAGGGCAGTAAAAAGATACAGGAATCTTTCTCGTATTTTATACATAAAATTGAAGTCAGACAACAAAAGTCAGCTCGGTGGTTGGCTTTAAGATCTTACAGAAGATCACGCCCTGAAAAGAAGCACACGATTACAGCCTTCCACAGGCTGGGACAGGCCTCGGGTGGTTGCTATTCCTGGCACCCAACTGCAGCCACACCCTTAGCGTAATCTCTATGCAAGTTTTGGTGTGGATTGGTTTTTTTGTGACCCTGAAAATGAGGTGGATGGCGAGGGGGCTCGGTTATCGGCCTCTGCATTTTCTCTCCTGTCCGTAACTTAATCCTCTCCTGTCGCATCCTCAAAATTCGCCCTCTCCTCGACCTACCTACCTTCTTTTCGTCGTCGCACCTGTCTTGTGTTCCTGTGTGCGTTCCCTTCTCCGTGTCTACTTGTCTATGTGTCTACTTGTCTTCTCTTGATTCCTATATTTCTCTCTCTACCTACCTATCGAGTCCCTCCTTCGGCCCTCCGCGCGCCCTCCTCACGCCATCCCCACGACCTCGAGCGCATTTCGCCATCCACCACCACCACTTTCGTTTTGATGATATAATCCGCCTCTTCCTCCTCCCCTCTTGCCCTTTATGATCGTACCCGGCAGCAGCATGTTGCCTCGAACACCATTGTATCGCTGGCTCGCCGTCGCTGCGGTGGTTGTAGTGGTCTTCATCTACCACCCCAACCTCACAGGTTCCTCCTTGTCCGCATATACACATTCGTCAACCATTTACGGGGGCGACCTCGATCCTGCGACGTGGGTAAAGAAGGTCCTGAAAGATGCTGGAATTGGGCCTGAGATCACCTATGCTGCGAGAACAATTCAATATATTCCGGATGCAAAGGAGAGACTAAGCATCACCCATGTCGATCACAACCTCCTCCCAGACAAATTTCAAGATGTCAAATACAACGCCAACACCCCTCTGCCAGTTGGCAAAACGATCAGTGTACATGTCAAACACCTTTCCCGGCGAGACGATGTCGATGCCTCGAGTTTGATTTTTGGGGTCTCCACCACCTTCGATCGCTTCAATTCGAAAGAAGTTGCGCCTATAAAGGAGTTCAAACGATGGTTGACAGACGGAAAGGGCGGATCAAATGGTGCTGGCCTGGTTCTGGCCTTGTTAAATGGCACAGAGACGGAACTCCAAGCAGCTTGGCAGACATTGGCAGACGCTGGGATAAATGCGACTGTCGTTCCCTCGAATCCCTCACTCGACATGCCAGGACGATATGTAGATCTCGTTCAAATGCTCTGGAATCACCCCACCTCCGCTCAGCGCAAATACTTTGCCCTCATCGACGACGATACCTTCTTCCCCTACATGTCCGAACTCACTCGAACCCTCTTCACCTACGATTACCGCAAGCCTTACTACATTGGCACATTTACCGAAAGAGTGGACTGGCTTCTGGACAACCATGTTCCAATGGCCTATGGCGGCGGAGGAGTCTTCTTAACAGCCCCAGTCGCGAAGCAAGTCTCGGAAGCAAATTGTCTAGAAAAGCGAGAAGATGGGAAATACGTCTTCGACGCCAACCAAGGAGATCGTCTCCTCTACAACTGCATCCACGAAAAAACCGACGTAACACTCACCTACCAACCCCTCCTCAACCAAATGGATCAATTCGGCGACCCCTCCGGCTTCTACGAGAGCGGCGGCCAACCATTAAGTCTCCACCACTTCAAGTCCTGGCACAAGGCCGAGGTGGCCAAATACCACGTTGTAGCAGATGCCTGTGGCGAAGATTGCGTGTTCCAACGTTTCCAATTCAAGGATAACTTTATTGTCTCGAATGGATTTAGTGTCTCCGAATACCCTAATGGAATCGACTTTGACCTCGACCAAACGGAGGGGACTTTCGATATCCCCGTCGATGGAGGTATTGTGGGGGTAGCATTGGGCTATAAATTCGGCGAGATGCGAAGGACTTTCTCGAAGACGGGGAAGAAACAGCAGTGGCAGCTTCTGGATGCGAGGAAGGAGCGGGATGGGAAGGTGAAGCAGATTTATAAGAAGAGTCGGAGTGATGAGCGGTGGGTGAAGAGCAAGGAGGATTTGCCGGAGCGAGACAGTATTATTGTTCTCACCTGGGTTCCTTAAGCTCTGATTGTTTTATTTTTATCATGAAAGCTGTTTTGAGGACAGTAGGACGGGACTATACCTGTTGGTTGGATATTGAATGGGAGGGACTGTATTATATTAATTGTGTTGACGCATTGGCAAGGGGGATAGTGGCGTTCCGGGCCCTTCTTGTTTTTTTCTTTTGTCGGGTATATTATGAGTGTGGGATGCGGCTTGCTTCTGTTCACGATAGATTGCAGAGTGTAGCCTCTTTATGAAAAACTTAGCATTACAGATGGATGGACGGATGGTGATTCGGGCTTGATAATAGCTCGGGTAGGGATTGGCAACATTATATACTTAATATACCCCCTCTATTGAAAACCTTTCTTCGGGTCCTTTTTGTTTGCGTTCGTTTGAGATTTTAAAGGTTTTGCGTAGTAGTACTACTACCGAACTTGCTTTTAGGCGGCGCTACTACCTAAGTTGGGATTTAGATGGGAACTCGGTTTGTCGATTCAAAAGCTAGGGTGAATATTTGATTAAGATTTGAGTTCAGTGGTACAGAAAACTTCATCAAAACTAAAGAAAGGAGAGGTAAGAAATTTCATGAGCGAATTTAGACTCTTCGTTACTGCTGGATTTGAAGATGCAAACTGGGCAAACCAAATCCACTTCTCATGACGTACTATTCGGCCTGATTTTCCTCCTGTGTGTCTTGTGCTTGGTTCATTTCAAAGAGTTATATGAGAGAAGGAGAATAGTGGGGTTTTGATCTGGGGTTTCATGTGCAATGTGAATCACTCTTTTTGATCTGATCTCGCTTCGCTTGTGTAGTTGCTTGAAATACTTTCTCTCTGAAATAGTCATGGGAAAGCGGTGGGATGTTAAAGTTGAACTAGAGGGTTTATAACGAAGCTTGATGGGGAGAACTGGGGGCGCGAATGAGCATTGGATTTGTGGGTTTGAATATATTCTTGGATTGTTTGTTGAATGGTTGGGAGAAGTTGTTAGGTTGGGGTTTAAAAAGAGTTCTCTCTGTTCAGAGGAAAACGTCTGAATATATGATAATATTAATATTGTGTTATCGTCGAAAAAGCTGACGATAAATAAGTTAATTCAGCATAGTAGTATACAAGAAGTAACAACAAGAAGCATTTGTTGTGTAAGGTTATTTGTAACTCTTGTTGAGTATTTTAAGCTTTTCGTATGATATATTTTCTTCGTGATACTTGGCAGTTAGGAAACTTTGTTAGAATGGTCATTTCCGACTCCTCGTGGGCGAAGTTAGATAATGGTGAATAAAGCATTCTTGATCATAGTCTATGCCATTTCCTCTTAAGCTACCTGTACATGAAATGCAAATTGAGGCTTAATTATGGTATGCCACGGTTCTTTTCATTCATCTTTCCCCAAATATACCCCCCCATCACCCCATTTCTCAACACCGACCCACTTCTCATCAACAGAAGTCCTGGCCACGTTCTCATAACTCATCCGCGCTGACCCCGTCTATTGACCCATACATAGTCATGATGATACCAGGCAATGAAGCTACTTCGTGGAACCCCTTCCATTTCCCATGCTGATTTTCCATCACTACCCTCAAGGAAGCGATTGCTGATACTAAATGGACGATAGACAAGCCACATCCTAGATACCACATTGCAGATCTCCTTGGTATAGAACCTGGCCATGTGTTTGGGGGATATCTGACTGCCTATCATAGCAGCGGGCCAAGTTCCTTGACTGATCCATTGGCGGACGTCGTGAGGAACTGCTACGAGGAAAACCAGGGCATTTTCGTCAATGAGAGAAAAGGCGTCGGGGTCGTCGACGACGGTAAAGTTGTGGCATGTTCTAAGGTATTCCTTTTCGAACTCCGAGAAGTCGGGTTCTTGGGCGGTAATTGGACGAGGGAGTCCAGGCTCTACGAAGAACGAATCTTTTAGAGACAGTCACACATGCAAAAAAAGAAGTTCAAAGACTTACCACCCAGGAGCTCGCTGATCAGTATGGCAGCAGCCAATTAATGTTTTGCTTGCTCCGTATGAAGTTCTCTGTCGATGAAGGGCATGTCCATGCTACCTCTTCCCAAAATCATCCCGTTGGTGATGTTGACCGTATCATCTTTTTTGAGCCTTTCAAGTGCCGCGGCGAGACTTTTGTAATCCGAAGTGGCAAAAAACTCTTCCTGGCCACTCTGTAGTACCTTTGCCAGATCGTCGAGTGTACCGCTCAAGGAAGCTTGGAAACGAGCTTCTGCAAAAGTAGCTGACGTATGCAATCCATTATCGAAAATGCGATCTCTCGACGCCTTCAGCCTATTCAAGGTCAGTAATACTGGAGAGCGGAAATTGAAGGGGTGATTCATACTCGATCTTGGAATTCTTTAGGTTCACAGCCGCTCGTAGAGTCTTGGGGTCGGTGGGAACTTCTTGATCTGGGAAGAGCTCTTCGAGCAACAATTCAGCGTTCATCATAGCTGCGGATTCCATTGCAGGCCCGTGTCGGAGGAGGGTATCGTCGTCTTTATGGTGATGAAGTCTGTTTCTTCATCATAAGTCGCCGTGTAACCCATTCTGATCAGTTGTGTGAGTTGAAAGGGATCAAAGCTGAACTCTCAAAGAAGGTGTTGTGGTGTGGTGTCAACTTGTCCCATCCTTCTCGTGAATATTACCAGTAGTAATAGGTTCATGAACTTTGACTCCCGTCGTCTCTTCCCTGGCTAGTATCTTTCTTCTTCGCCTGTACAAAAAGAAGAGTATCCCACAAAGCAAGGCGAAACCAATGGTATATGTAACGATTATTGGAACCTCTGTTGTCTTTCGTGAGTGACTTGACTTCTGTGGAAGAGATGATCGTGATGGCATCATTTGTGTATTCGAAGGGCGTAATGTACTTGTAGAAAAGATCGACGAGGGGCTATTATCTGGAGGGTTTGGCAAGCGAATTGGACAGACGTGATAGGAGCCTTTGACACGTAGCTTATGGTCTGGAGAGTCTGACCAGCCACTTGAATAGATGGTATAGGGGCACCTGAGGCGTAGGTTCTGATCTGGCCAGACACTGTGATGGCGGAACCCTCTGTTAACGTTACGCCATTCAAGGTGATTGGCGACATAGTCGAGTACCTGGAGTGTTATTTGTCTTATAGAATGAAAACGAACCTAGACTTCGAATTGAAACAAGAAAAGGGGAATAGCACATATTATGTTTTGACTTGGATGATACAGTGGGGGTTCGTAAATATTCGTGCGACCCCCTTTTCACACCAAGACTCACCTTAAAGAAGCCGCTCTATATACTCAACTTTGTACATAAGTAGTATCTAAAATTCGAGATCTAGATTATTTCGAGCATTTCAACAGCACTTTCCAGAGATAGATATACTAAATAAGTACTAGGTGTTAAGTTACAACAGAGTAAAAGTAACAAGAGTCGGGAAAACACCGGATTACACCAAAAATTAAGCGAAGTCTAGTGCTTTTTTAGAGACCCTCTCTTATGACCTAGATAAAACAAGACATCCTTTATTTAAGACAACAACTAAGGGTACAAAGCATAGATAATTTAGATCTCTAGAATATTATTTTAAAACCTCGAAAAAAGAATTGGAGATTATTTTATGGTAGAGTTTTCAACAAGGTGAATTTCAGCGTTTGTAGGTGTAAAAAAGGGGTTGTACGAGTATTTACGAACCCCCACTGTACCTCGGTGTAGAATTCAGCTAGAGTGAGTATAAGGATGAGTGTGCGTATTGCTCCCGAATCCGGTTAATACCCTGTCACATATTACCCGAAATTTTGTACTACTTCACCAACCTAGAACAGCTCAGCTCCTTGGTTTCAGGTGTGCAAATACCCCAGAAACACTTATTGGTGGGCTGCTCAGCCTTCTTTTTCGCTCGCTTCTCGTATCCCCAATCTCCACCTTGACGTCTAGTGCGCTCATCAACTATTATAAAGTGGTTAGCGCAAGTTGAGTCTTTATAAGCCAAAAACGCTTGAAACGGATTCGCGAGCTTTATTTTTATATTCTTCTCGGAAAATTTTATTCCACTCATTATCCCTATCCTACCCCCAACCTATCCTCAGCTCCAAATTAACATTTCAATTTCATACATATCAATCATTATTTCCCGTAGCAACTCCCCAGAAGTACCCCACCCAACTTCCCAACACCAACGCGCAAAGTGCTCCAAAACACCCCCTACTAAAGGTACGATTCCACTTCCTGTTCTGGCCGTCAAACAATGCCTTCCGCTCGTTGATCACATTCCCATTTCTCACTCGTTGCTTTCTAGTCCATTGCAGTCTTCTTAAGTCAATAGCCGTGAAAGAAGTAACGATGAGGGCGAGGGAGACAGCGACGGAACAGGCTGATAGGAAGACATAGACGATGGTCACGCGTTCGTAAGAGTTGCCGTCTGCATCTTGGATTCGACTGGTTACTACGCGTACTATGATATTGATAGCATTGTTCATGGTAATTTTGATGGCGTAGGCGCTTCCGAAGACACTTTGATCCCAAATTGAGGTTCGGATTGAGTCGATGATTGTAGCTGGACCGAAACACAATGCGAAGGCAAAGATTCCAAAAGCGGCTGAGGTTCCTCCGAGAGACGTTGCCCAATTAACGAGACACATGGATGCAAAAACACCGATCCCACAAAAGGCAACTGTTAAAGGTGTTAGACACAGAATCCTACCAATATAGAGAAGGTGTAACAAGGAGAAGCAACTTACGAAGCAAGATTCGGTTTCCGTAAAGATCGATAAATACACCAAGCAACGGCACGATGAAGAATCCACCATACTGAACCAGACTGGTATACCAACCTGCGTCCACACTACTAACCCCAAGCCTCATCTCTGCCAATTCCGTGGCATTTGCGTTGAAAACAATCGCCGTACTCGTCTCAAAAAGTGAAAAGGCCATGACAGCCCAGAACACCCATGGTAATTCCAAAGTCTTCTTCCACTCCCACTTCTTATTCTTCTCCGTCAGCTTCTCCCCCGTAGCCGGATCAGCCGTCGCCACAAACTTCTTATTCGCATATCTTGTGAACATGTAGAACCCAACTGTCATCAGGTTGGTAAATATATTCATGCCCACAGCAACCCAGAAAACATTTGCAAAATTCCCGGTCTTTTTGGAAATGATGTTTGCGCTAGCTTTCCCAACAAAAGAACCTATTTTTCCGATGCCGAGTTCGAGACCGAGGGTTGATGCGAATCCGTGGTTGGGAGGGAACCACTGCAACAAATTAGCATATGTTTTCTCGTCAACTCAGAAGCCGGTAAAACTTGCTCCCGACCACTGAGAATCGGAGTCAAAAAAAGGGAACAAAGGGAAAAGTTACGTACGGAGGAGAAGATTTTGTACTGGGCAACTTGGGTGGAAATGTCTCCAAGGGCCTGCACCACCCTCCCAAAAACCATAGCTTCGTATGTGAGAGTTTGGGCAGATGCAGCAACGATGATAGAACCGACAGTGAAGATCAGATTTCCGTAAAGAATTGCTCCTATATTCTCGTCAGCACTTTATTCTCGCGGAGGGGTAATTTGAAGGAGGGGCTTCTTACCAGCACCACCAATTTTATCCGTCACCATCCCGCTGGCAAGTATGAGGACCGTTTTCATGAAATCCTCACTGGCGTCCAGCAGAGCGTATTGGGTGTTATTTATCTTCATCTGCTTCTTGATGGTGGTTTTCATGGCGCCTGTAATTCCACTGCTCCAGTTTGAGCCAAACCCAATAGCCGAAACCATGAGAATGGAAGCAAGTTTCCATTTCAACGGAACCGCAATTTGGCCGGAGGCAGAAGGCGTGCCATCTTCAGAAGTGACAGAGTCCACGACAACTTCATTCCCGGGTTTGCTCTCGTGAGAACTCGTATCATCAACCACCACCGCTGGCGAAGCAACTTTTTCCGCCATTGCTCAAGAAAACTGAAGCGTGGAGAAAAGAAGCAGCGAGGGGATGGAAGGTCCAGAAAGCGCAAACAGAATCAAGAAGTATACAAATAAGGGAATCATGCTCGTATATGTATCTCAAACTACATCCCGACCTAGGAGAATCCCGGTTGGACAGTCCATGGGAGAAATACGTACCATCAGCGAAAAGACCCTCAAAACGGACCCAAGGAAACCTGCCAACTCCACAAAGTCAGGCTCGGTAGGGAAATTCCATGGCTTGGCAAAGGCAGAGTTTTTATCAGATGGAATTTCCAGGCCCATTTCAATCTGATAAGAGCAAGTGGAGCTTTCAATCTCGGCACGTGGTATTCGTTTATGAAATTCGAACCCTGGAAAAGTAGTCCCCCTGATGTCCCTCATTTCATAAATATCTTCATTTCCTTTGAGGTTTGTGAGTTACGCACCCATTCGAACCTAGAAAACAGATGAGCAAGATGATATAAATCGTCGCATTCGTCGTGAGAAGTTCGTTTTCTTCGACGAACCAGCCCCGGCTATTGTGCCGAGAAATCATCACGTGTTGAAGAATGGGGGGGATTCCCTTGCGAACCTCCACTCGACTCTCGAGTACCAAGTTATCGGGCCGCAAAAGAACGATGTGACATAACAAACACCTTCCATGTATGTGTCAGTCCAATGTAGACTCGAGTCGCCCTTTTCCAAAAGGGTCACTCATTCTAGAAGGGCAAAATCCAATGAAAAAAATTACAACGGATCCCCTTCCAAACAACTTTCCGGATTTCTCTCATTATTCTAGAAGGTATGGTTAATTGAGAGAATTAAACGAGCGCTTGAGCAGAAACCGAAGCAGAAATCGAGATCTGTTCCTCACATCAAAAAGTTCAGAACTCCCGGACCACCTTCTCAAGTGAGCATATTCCCGATCTTATCTTATCAAACTTCTACCAAGCATCAGCTCATCACTGCTTTTGCGACCCAGTACTGCTTACCCCGCATCCTGGCATCCAAAAGTAACAATTTCGCATTCTCCCTATAACTCCCAAGAGCGCCCTAACTCCCAAAGCTCCAAATCTCAAACCTGAACCTTCAAATGCGGGAAAACAATCTCCTCCCTCTTTTTCCCCCTATCCCTACTGACACTAACCAAGCGTTTCTTCACTAGCTTACTTCCCTTCCTCTTCGGTTTCTCCTTCTCCTTCCCCTTATCCCCAGGACGACCAACAGAAACACCTCTACTAGCAAGTTCTTTATCCAACAAGTCTTCATCGTCAAGGAAGGTATATGTAGTAGCCTGTCTACCTCTTCCTCTTTCTATGATTTGCACACCACGGGGATGTTCACCTGACGTGCGTATCATACCACCAATGGAAGTGTCAGACATAGACGGTCGCATTTTATCTCTTGAGGGATTAGATCCGAAGGACATCATGTGTTGCATAACATTCGGATCCGCATCTGGGAACGAGTAATCGCTGAAATCTGGTTTAGGGAAACCATTCGTCGTTGCAGATAAAGGAGGATGTTGAGGCATCGGTTGAAAAACTCCAAGAGAAGCTTTTCGCTCGGGAATTTTGTGTGAAGGGAGTTGAGGTTGGTAGACAGCCACGGGTCTTTTTGATGGTCCGCCACTTTTAGCTTGTAATTCCTTCTGTTGAGTAACGAATTCGTGAGTTTTCAGAGCTCGATTGGTACTCTCGCTGTCTTTTGGTGGAGGGGCGGGAGGGTAGACGAGTTTAATTTTATGATCCACGAAAGTCGAGGCTTTCTTCCCCGCCTTCCCATCTCTCGGTTCACTCCTAGCACGTCGATGTTTCTCTATCGCTTCCCTGGGACTTAGAATCGTGCCCAGAAGTGTAGCAGCTTTCGACCCCAAATCGGGTGCTCTCTCCCCCACGGCCTTGAGTTGATACCTCCCAAAAGAAATAGTTTCCCCATTCTTCAATTTTGCAAGTCTCTCACGTTCTTCCCTCTCTCTTCTACCCAATTCGTCCCATGCTCGTCGGGCTTCTTCACGTGCAAAGTTTGCTTCGTGTTTAAGATCATTGATGAGATTCTCGGTTTCCAGGATATCGGCTTGGAATTCTGCTTCTGCATCGATTCTAGCGGATCGTCGGTTTGCTTCTTTCTTTTTCGCTAGGGCTGCCGGGTCGTTGACGGGGGAATCTGTTGCGAATATGTCGGCTAGGGCTGCATCGAGTTTTGCTGCTCGACGGCTGGATCCTCGGTCAAGGCGTTCGGATCGTTGGTGGCCAGCCATTTCCTGTGCTCCCGGAGCAGAATTTTCAAACTGAGTAGACGCTTGAGCTTGCCGAATTGGTCTTCTCGTGGGTGGATGTTCCTGGATGTACTTTTCTAACGCGAAAGAATCCGAATTATTTCTCGCAAAAGGACTATCGAGACTAGTAGATCCTCGAGTAGATTGACCGAAATCAGAACGCGAGTTGTTCTGGCCTGGTATGAAAGGGTTGGAATGCAAAGGGCTGTAGAGTCGGGGAGGCGGACGATTAGTTGCAGAACCTCTCGAGGGTTGAGGGCGCTCAGCTGGAGGTTGCTGTGGTATAGATATTGTGGGTTTCAGAGGACTGTTGAGACTATCGAACAATCGATCGACACCTCGACCGGTTGAAGTTCTCGGGCGATCAATTGTTCTCTGCTCGCTGGGAGTATCGCTTGGTTGACGTGGACTATCCAGTCTTGTCGATTCTCTATCTGTGTCTGGGCCCCTGGAAGTCGATGGCCGAGCAACAGTGTTTTTCCTGGAAAGATTAGGAGGCCCGATTGGACTGTCAATATTTGCAATATATCCACCTGAACTACCTGCTGTTTGAGGTCGCTCTAGGTTGGTAGTTCTCATTAAAGTTGCCGATTCAAGCGTTGGGTGCTTCGTATGTTTCCGCATCAACTCATCGATACGTTTTTCTCCAACGAACTTTGAGTAAGAATGAAGTTGTCTGCGCTGAGGTTCCGACTCTCCGCTCTTTTGCGCTTCTTTTGATATCGCCTGGGGTTCGTCGACAGCTTGACCCAACCTCCTAAACTCTTGAACGGAATCAGCAGCTAACAGATTTCTGGACTGAACATAAGCGACGAACGACACCGCAAGGTCATCTGGTAACATATCCCAAATTAAAAGTGGAATTGACAGGAGGAGAGCCGTAGAAAAACTCTTGTAAACCCCTTCAACAACGGCATATTTTGCTAAAGAAGGAATTTCGCGAATCCAACGATACCAAGCTTCGACGTCGGCAATTTGGTTTTCGTCTAGAGCAATGGATACCAGAACATGAGGTACCTGCAGGTCCCCAGCCTTGTTTGTCTTTAAGAGATTTGCGGGATTGTAGATGTCGAATTTGGAGAACACCGGTGACGGGTTCAGGGGTGACGGTGACAAAGCTGGTCTGCTAAAATTTGCACTGGCTCGATTGCCCACAGTTACACCATTGAGATTTCGTCTCGTAGCCAATTCGATGCTTAAAGACGTAGGGATATTCGAGCTGAGAATGTAAATTGGTGTTTTCCGGTCTTCTATATTTTGCAAGTCTGTCCATTTCCTCCGTTCTGGTTTCTCGTGTTTGATGGCGGCTAGGACCTCACTATGCAGCATAACAGCAGTAAACGAAGGTCTAGTCATCCAATCCTCAAGGACACTGATTATAGCGTTGGTGAAAAGATTTCTCCCAGGACCAGGTGGCCATGGTTCCAGTCCACAGGCTGCAATCGTCTCAGTTACCTACAACAATCTTAGCGTGTGTTCTCCCGATCAAATCAGAAGTTGATAGAACGACTGATGAGAAGACTTCCTCTCGATCACGAAGAACAAGAGTCTAAGAAGGGGGAGTGTTGCATACACCTTGTCCCCCACCACTGGACGATGCCGACATTGCACAACAATCTAATAGAAACAATACGTCTGATTCTGTCTCTTCGAATAAACTCTGAATTGCGGACCAATCTAGTGATGGCGAAAGCGAATCTTGCTTGCTGCATATTATCAGCGAGAACCGAAACTTGTATGTCACGAATGGGAGGAAGATGAAAGAAATTTATGATAACGTGGAAATCCAACAAATGATAGGGATAGACTACACTGACCTTGACCAAGTCGTTTGTCCAGCACTACTTATCACGCCATGCCCCCCATAATATACAAGCATTAGATTATCACTCGAGCCGTAATCTTCTAAAAAATGCAAAACCAAACTCATCAGTTTGAGATGAGATGACGACGATGGTATTAACCATAACTGGGTGTTAAATCCATAACATGATTCGAATATCGTACGAAGTCGATTGGTTTCGGGTTGCACAGCGGATGCATCGTCGCCCCATTGAATTAAAACAGCTATTACTTGCTTGTATCGCGATCGGCCACGATTAGGAAAGGCCCTCAAAGCAGACTGGGTATTTCGGTTAATACCGCTAAGAATATAATTTTCGGGGGAATAGGGCGTGCCATTAAGCCGCATCGGATAATGAGAAAGTGGAAGACTTGACGGGGACAACAAGGCTAATGTCACACAGACGAAATGAAAAGAAAATCAAGGTAAACCAACCTCTTCAAGCCGATCAGCAAACGTCCCAAGCTCCTTCATGTGATACTTGGCTCGACGAGTGTCGTGAGTTGAAGGACTCAGTGAAATTGACGATGTACTACTGACTCTGTACTGCTCGAAGGGGTTATAGAATCGATAGTTGGCTACGGAGTGTTGCAGTATAAATACACTGGAGACACCACTGATTCCTTCTCATCGTCGTCGTCGTCATCTATGTCGATGTAGAATGAGAGGTGGTCCTCGCTTGGGAAGTAGAACAGGGTATGGTATGGAACTTCTTCTTCCGTGGATTCTAAAGACGATCTCGACGAGGCAGGACTGAGCTTCTTGTGTTCTGGAAAGCGGACTTCATTACGACTAGGTTGTTTGGCGTTCCGACCTAAACGACATCGACAAGGCAAATCAATACTTCCTATCAACGACGAAATCCGGTCTGTTATACTAGGTAGTATTCCACACGTGGTACACTGCATTGAATTGGCGGATTCGCATTAACAGAGTTTATGGAGGTTGATAATGTTGGAAGAGAAGGGATCTTGGTGTAGCCGTGACCTGTCTTGCGTCCCCTGGCTGCATGGCGGGGGGTTTCAGGCGAAAGGATCTGAGGATGGGTCCGGATGGTGTCCGAAAGGGAGCTTCTTGAAGCTGATGAGCTGCAGTGAGGCTGCTGGAAGTGCAGCTTTGCTGCAGGATTACTCCAAACCGAGGATCGTGACTATCTGTCAGCATCCTTTCCGGCGAGGTACCGCAAATAGACAGCCCCAGACACCCCCCAAGACGGGTTCGGTTCAGGGTTGGAAGTTGGTAAGGTGGTGTATGCTGAACGATGCGGGCGGGCCAGATATTGTACTGTGGTAATAGGGATATAATAGGAGTGGTAAGAGGTGGGCAGAAGTGGTAACAATGCTAGGGAGTGGCTTAGTGGTGTGGTCGGGTAAAGGGAGGGGTAATGTTCGATTGAAGACCACGACGAATCATCGTCAACGAGATGTGGGTGAGCCCAGTGCAACATAGGAATGGGGAAGGCTGTCAGCAAGAAACAGATAGAGGAGGGGTGGAAAAAATCATCAGCTGCATGCTGTGCTGCCAACTACATGCGAAGAACGAGGATTACGACGCGGCATGACCTACATGAGTCAAAGAAGCCTGGATTGATGGTACGGAACGGTTCTGAACTCGAATGAAATAGATGATGTTTCCTCTGAGACATTTCGTAAAAAGACAACAGGATTTCACATCTCGAGCTTAATGTTTAGAGTTGTTGTTCCATGAGAGGTGGGGCGTGAGGATTGCTTCTCGATAGGTTAAGGGCCCCAGTGGATTTCGTTTCGTTCGACGTCGCCTACCTGGGCAATCGGCTGCGGGGGTAGAAAAGCCTCCAACGCGTGAACTGCATTGGCTGCTTACGGTGTAAGGTCCGTATGCTTGAACGGTGTTTCCAAGAGGAGAAAATAAACGAAGGAAGATCTGGAGAGGGAGATCGTTCAAACACGAAGGGGAGTTCCAGATGTTCGAAGCAACCAAGCTAAGCGAGGTATAGAGACTCTCGAATATAGAACTTAGGATGAGGGACATTTGCAATAAGCTTCTTCAAGGAGAAGTCCGTAGATCTCTATTTATATCTCTTCAAAGCATAGGTTAACAGGACTCTGAAGGGGTATGTGATAAGGTTGAAGTGATATTTGTGCCTGCACCATTTGGCCAACCGTGCTACGGGTCGAATTAAACAACTTTGTAACGAAGAACGGGTGAAGAGATGAATTGTCTTCGAAAAGCGTGGAAAACGGTGAATTAGTGAGCATCAGAGTCTAGGTCGATGATCGGTATTCACCAGCCCCTGCCTATTCCGCGCCTGTTCAAAGGTGCCGGTTTCTTTCCGAGTCCAAGTCGTTGGGCAGTGATGTCAGCCTAACTCAAAATGCTAACTTGTACAATACAATTGCTTGACTGAAGAACCACCATTAACCTGTTGAGATTGTATGAGGAGGGGAAATGTTGAATATATAGGGGGTTGGGGAAGAATTTTCGCTGCAGAGAGAAATTTCTCATTGCGAATCTAATTTTAGAAACGTTGAACGATACCCCTCAGAGGGCTGGTATAAAAATGTACCAGAAGGTATCTCTTACCTGAGAGGGATACTAAGGCAATTGATAACTGATAGCAAAGTGGACGGCTCGAGTAAAGTTACCCACCTCGAGGGTCACAGGAGAGGAATCAGAGGAGATAAATCTCTTTTCAGTAACTTCCGGCTGCAGGTACTCGACACATCACCGTTGAATTCACTCATTGTTGTAGCAACCAAATGTGCGGTGAGGTACATCGAGGCACATCGAGGTACATCGGTGTACAAGTACAAGACTGCGGTGTGAACTCGAGATTTGAGTAACCGCTTCCGCGTGACCTCATTGGCCACCGGTTTTGGGTGGGCTGGGGATATCCAACGTGCTCGCGCCGTCTCTACGAATCAACTTCATCCACGAACTTGGATTCCTACATCGGCCCACGCCCACCACGTTCTTTTACTCGTACTCGCAGCTCACCAGCACAAGTTCTCTTGCTTTCCACCTTTTCTCGCCCTTCCATCATCCCAACTCCCTCGATACTCCACGACTCATTCTCTGCCTAGCTCCCGTTGCCCTGCCCGCACCCACATCCCATCATCCTTGGGCTGTGACGACGATTGCGCGCCTCAGCCGCTACATGCACTCGCCCACCCAAAGCAAGTCTCTAAGCGCTGGCGACTGCTGAGCTTGCACACATCCAACAATGGCACATAAAGATCGAGATGGCGAAGCACAAACCGAGGAACGTCCAAGTGAACGCCGTCATCGATCCAAGAGCGAGAAGGAGAAAGATCCTGCACGAAAACACAAGTCATCGCGAAGTTCAAGGCCCAAGGTCATTGATCCAGAAACCGGCGAACCTGTCAAGACCCCGCACCGCAGTCGCCGAGAGAAGGATAGGGATTCAGAGAAAAGGTCAGAGGCATCATCATCCATGGCAGATCTAGTACCAGAACTTGCGAGGACCGCATCCGCACCAGGTGCTACTTCGAGGGGGAGTTTACCATATCCGAGTTTCAACAAGGCCCATAGCAAGGAGTCCGTCAACAGCAGGGAGGATTTCAGGGTGAAGCCAGCCAATCCATATACACCACAATCCACCGATCTCGGTTCAGATGAGAAACCAAGAGCCAAATCTGCCGAGCACTCCACCGCAACACGAGGAAGTCCAACTAAAGATGGCAGACCGCCCAGTCCCCCAGAGACGGAACTATCCAACCAAGGCTCCCATGGCTCGCAGCAGAGAAAAGCATCAACATCACGAATGACAAGGGTCCAGGAGGAGGCAGAACATGAACCCAGACCCAATTCTCGAAGCTCCTGGTACAACAAATCCACCAGGAAAGAGGAAAAGCCAAGGGAGGAGAAAATAAAGGAAGAAAGGCCGAAGGAGGATAGACTCAAGGACGGCTCAAAGGTTTCGAGGGCTTCAAAGGCTAGCACCGCTATCAAATCGCCCCGCATTATTCCCGATGGCCACAACCCATTTGGGGACTCCAATGTTGCTACAGAAACCTCATTTGTCTCCAGTGAATCTGGCGGGGCAGAATCTACCGTCACAGATGTTACTTCTGTTGCTCCGAAACGGGAACTACAGCGGGAGCCACAACAAGTCTCGGGCCAACGACCACCCGGTCTAGACACAAATTCATCACCTGGATCGGCTCAAGACTCCTCCCCACGAACACCAACACAAACTCCTCAATTCGCTCCACCTGATTTGAAATCAACCCCATCTCCATTCATTCACTTCGACGCACCCGATTCTGCTCCAAGTGAATATTCCCCACAACCTCTACCTCCACCACCTCCTCCCAATGTTCCAATCAGCATCCCTCATGTCGATTATTTGCTTCAAAATGGCGGCCTACCACGCCCGGCCCCCAAAACTTTGCTTTCAACTCCCCCATCAGCCAATCCACTTAACAGGTTATCTAGTCCTATGCCATCTGAGATTGAAAAGATATTTGGTCCATTTTACAACACGTTGGATCAATATGAGACCGTGATTTCCAAGAATGGTTCCCTTGCTGTGGCTACAGGATACAAGTCAGTTGCTAGAAGATTATTGGATAGACTGGAAATTGTTTTCAACAGAGATCTTTCGTCCCAAGGATGCTTCTGTGTCATGTGCGAGAATTCAGATGATTCGACGCATGAAGGGTCCAGAGGCTTGGGTTGGGGTGAAGTTCTGGAATGGGTTAGTGGCCGCCGGGAGCTACCGATTTGGCCTGCTTTTGACTTTGCAACGCTGGGTGTCAAAGCGGGTGAAGATTTGGCTAGTTTTGGAGGCCCACGTAATCCAGGAGATGGTGCCAGACCTGGCTCACCAGTCAAGATAGATCCAGATGTGGCAGACGAATATCGGGAACACTATCTTGCTCAATCTAAAAAGACAAAGTTGGCCGTCAACAAGTGGCTCTCAAGCTGTCCCCAGACTGCAGCTGCACCTCCGCAGGAAGTCGACGACGAAACCTTGTCTTTTGCCATTCTAACACATCTCGACCATCATGATCGCCCAACATTCAACGCCTTGGTTACTGGTTCTTGTGTTTTGCAACCTCTTACTCGTGCACCAACGCCAATGAGAAAGCCTCGTTCAGATTTCATGATCAAGACAGGTCAAGCGTTGCAAAAGCTATACAGACTACCCGTTGCCCCACGGGATCCAGAGGCAGCGATTTACCTTTTAAAGCACGCACATCTACACAACCTCCTTGCAACAATGTCCAGCATCAATTCCTCGGAATGGGAAATTCTTACTTCTGGTCGATTTGATGGATTTTTGTGGTCAGGGGCAGAATCAGATTCTGCAAACCCATCACCAGCACCTTCTCGCGGCCCAACTCCTTCAAATGGTGGTCGCGGACCTATGTCTCCTGGAATGCGCGGGCCTTCAAGAAACAACACTCCATTCTCTCCCTTGCGCAATCAGACATTTTCTCCTCCGATGGCATCAAGTGGGTACCCATCTCGAGGACCTACTCCAATTTCCAGAAACCCCGTGTCCAACGATGAGGAAAATGAGATTGCCGTGCTTGGTGAAATAGAGCGGGAGATCTACCAGGGTATGGAAGCACTGGAAGACGCATTTGAAGGGTTGCATCGAAAGGCGGAATTTGTGCGACGAGCTCTTAGAGAACGTGGCGCCGGTATATCCATGTCGCTGCAATCTAGACGTCTTAGTCAAGCCGATCCTATGAGATTTGGAACTCCAGGCCTTGGCATGGGATATGAAAGACCAGGCTGGCAAGATGGAGGTAGTGAAATTATGAGCGAGAGTGATTGGGACCCTACAGATGAACAGAGCGAAATCGCACCCGACGATTCTGCAAGCAACATCAGCAGCTCAAGACACAGGCGACCGAAACGACGAACCGAAAGACGCACCCCTGCGCCGGTGGAGGAAGAAGATGAAGGTTGATGTTATTGAAGATTATTTCTGTTAGAAGAAGAACTGTCTTGAGGTCGATCTTGATGTGGATTATGATTTGCTTTGCCGGACGTCCTTGCATTGCTTAACGACAGTTACACGATGATACGAAGAACCATATTTTTTGCTTTGGGGTTGAAGCTTTGATATCCATTTGGTTTGCAGAACAGAACATTGCCCTGGATACACGAAAAATAAGGAAGGAGGATGGATATTCTGGTGTTTTCGGTGTATTTGTGTTTTTGTACTTTTTTTCTCTCGACTTCTCCTATTTCCTTTTTGACTGGTTGAAAAATACCGGTTGGGTGCGATGCTATATACCCCGAAAAGAAGACAGACATTTGGAGACTCTTGAGAGCTCTTCAGGTTGGAATGGATGAAAGGAATTTGTTTTTTTCCGTTTTCTCAGAAAACATTGCATTGGAGGAGTTTTTGATTCAATTTTTATGTAGGAATTTGAAAGTTCAAGTCTCTGAAAAAGAGATATGGGATGAGCATAGCATGGTATGGCATTAGTTTGGCGTGGATTATTTTTTCCTGCTTTGCGGCTGTTGCTGAAGACACCCGAGAGGGATGAAATGCTGGATGGCTGATTGAAACTTTAAGGAGCATGGCATAGTAATGTGCATGGCATCTCTGTTAATTCTTTTTTCCGCTCGGAGGATTTGGTCTCATCTCAGTTAGGATGGACCGCAGTTCTGTGGACTAGTAATGCAGAAGACCGCTTTTTTCTCGAGGAATTTTTCCCTTGTATTTTTTTGTGTGTGTATATGGGTTTTGCAATCTCTTTTGATTCTTGTGCATGATCGTTTGTGCATATATAAGTGCTAATTTCTAATTGTGAAAATAATCTAATGACGTGGTGTAAGTACAGCATAGTAGTGGGCAATGGCCAGGGCTACTTGAATGACTCAGTTGGCTCGATTTTGAGAAATATGATGTTTGTCGAGTGGTTTTGCTTGCTTAGAAGGAGGACTCATATGTTTTTTCAATTGATAAGAGTAGGGGAGTGATAATTCGTGAAGCAAGTTCCATCGATCAATGAGGTATTGGGTCCTGGTTGCGCAAGAAGGCTTGAGAATCGACGGTAGATGGTGAATCGACGGTAAAAAGAGGTTTTGGTTGGAAAGTACGAGGAACTGAAGAATGGTGTGAGATAGGTTCATTCATTCATCACGAAAGAAGAGTAGTTGTTACGTTTGCTCAAAGTTCACTGTTGCGCTCTCCTCCACACCCAATTCCCTCATATCTTCGACGAACTGTTGGGAGTCTCAAATATGCTTTGAAAACCGAGATCTATTCTCCGGTGTGCTCTTTCTGGTTGCTAAGTGAGGACATTTTGAATATAAAAAAATTGCGATTCTGGATGATTTGTGGCTTTTAAGCTGGGTTTTCGAGTGTAAAGTTTTGTCTTTCGAGGGGTTGAGAGGAAGGGAAATAAAATGCCTAGGATGGACTATTGTCTTTACACAGTGCTCTTGGTTATGGGGCGATACATGTGCTTCTGAAGCCTTTTCGAGGCTGGAAAGGCAAGAGGCCTGTGAGACACTTTTTGGGGCACAGGGGGAGATGAGAGGAAACTTTCGTTTCTTGATGGGATCTTAGTGTATAAGGTTCGAGAATTTAGAAGGGATAAGCTACAAGAACCTAGGATGCTTCAGTCCGCGACACTTGATTGTTGGTCTCCAAGTGCTTCCGCTCAGGGATTGGGAGAGTGGTATGCTAAATATGTGTAGTGTTGGATTATGCGGGTTTTATTTTAGGAAGAGGTTGGATCTTATCTGTCGTGATTTAGATGGATGGGAATGGAGAATTGGGAAATGGGAAATAAGGATAAATATGTTATCGACGGTAGGAAATGTGAGCTTATTTCTATGCCCTTGAAGTAAGCATAGCCGGACAAGGTTCTAAAAGTGAAGGAATGGTTACTGGAAGAAAACCCTGCCTTGTTCATTTTGCTCTCGTTGGTTCCTCGGCTGTGCGTCCGTCAGTATAGGGGTTAAAGGGCGTTAAAGGGAATTACAGGGCATTACAACTTACTGCCTCGGTAACCTCCTCACAAAATTCCATTATTCCCTTTTTTTCACCATTTCTTGCGATTTCATTGCCTCAAAAATCTTGAATCATAAGAAAATATCCCTAAAACTAGCACCTAAAATATTTTACTTGTTGATTTGACGGCTTACTCGATACTTGGTAGCTTACTGGCAGATGTTTTAGTCTTTAAATGTGGTAATTTTTTACGTGATATTTACAAGTCTCGCTAGCTTACTTGGAATTTCTATAGCTTCCTTGTTTCATCTCTTATCGTCATGCTTCAGTTCTGACTAAAGTAGCAATTGTTTATCTTAAGCTCCCCAAGTGAATAACTACGCTATAAAATAATGTTAAATTGCCGAAATACCCCCACCATCTCCACCAGCCCCACTTCATCCTCAACCTTTAACCTCAAATAAGAACAATCAAAACTGTTCAACTAGTTTCATGGTAAAACACTCCTCTCTATTTATATTTTAATAACCTGTGTTATTCCCTTCCCTTAGAGTTGGATCTAGCGCTGAAAAGTTGCGGTGAGGCTGTAATGATTAACGTTGGTAGAGTTGAACGTTTTAGGAAGAAGGACTTCTTGGTCATTGACTAGGAAGGGTGTCTTGGAGTTAAGCGAGAGAGATTTCTTAGTTCGATTCCAAGGTTGAGCATATTGTTTTTTTACTTGGTTGTTTTTTTACAATTTGGATGAGTATTCATTCACATTTCGACCACGGACGTGGTAGGCACAGTGATCGCGGTTAAAAGTTGGATAATCACTGTAACAACCTGTAATAGTGCTCTGGAGGCGCAATCTAGAGGGAGTACTATATTGCAGTAGATGTCTCTCTATCAATCAGGATTAGAGATGTTTTCGCCGGCTTCAGGTGATTGTTACAGGGCGTTACGGCGTGCTACCCCGCTCTTCTTACAAAATAAATTTCTTTTTAGCCCCCCAATTTGAAATAGACCTTATCAATAGCTCTCCAGCTTACGTGTTTACCCGTGGCTTTATATCTTACCCCTGACTTAGTAGCTTGTCCCCACTTGGTAGTTTACCTCAAAGACGTGTAGCTTATCTTCACCCAGCTTACCTGCAAATATTTTTGGCCTCCAAAATCGAAGTTGGCTTACTTGAACTTATCTATTCGATATTACACGAGCTTACTCGCAACTCCCCAGCTTACCCCATACTCCAAGCGAGTTACACGCACTTTATAGCTATGTCGATTGACATTGCGATGGTTTGAGACACTTCATAGGGAGTGATGACTTGATGTTTTGAAATTGTTCTGGGGTGTTTTAACTAGAGGGGATGGGTAGGTGAAGCACGTTAACTTCAGTTG
>LLCD01000123.1:0-27913 GCA_001414355.1 Hymenoscyphus salicellus
GCGCAATTTTGGGCTGATTATCACCTGATTGCCTATCTCTCCAGAATACGGGACGGAGGCACAGTTTACATGTATAAAAAAAAGAAGATAGTCTTACTCGGGGATTGGCTACCACCACACCACCCCCGCGGCAATCACACTCCCCAAGCAAGGCTCCGCCACATGTTACACTCTGTACAACTAGTTTTCTAGTATCTCACTGCTTGTATGCTGACCCGAGAGGCTCGTACTCTCCTTCCCCAAACGGTTGAACTTGCTCGCTGGCTTATTTTGATGCCTCTTGTTTTACAGCTTGTAGTCAGATCAAGAAAGGCACCCCTCCATATTATTTGACTCTAAAGATAAGGATTATGAAGCTGTACGTTGTCACTGGTGGTGGGATCGGGCGCCAGAGGTGCCAAAGTCGGAAAGGGTGGTTTTTGGTTGAATATGTCTATTACGTACGTTTTGTCACCGCTTCTACTTCTTCGCATGGGACAATAAACCTATCTGCCACCAAATTTATGAAGGCGGTGACAAAACTTATGGATTGCTCTTCCTTAAAACAACCTGGTAATTACGTTACGCAGAGTTTTGAATAGTTTGCATAGTGACCTTTGGTAATTACGAACCCCTCTGTGTTTTTACTCCCCAGATCACTTCGCTTCATTCACTTCACTATTGTTATCTTTTCTGTCTTCTTGCAAGATCGCAAATATGGCAGCTACAGAATTCAAGGCCGAGAGACTCCTTACTCAATCTACCTTTAAAGAAATTAGTATTCTTTGCAGCATCGTATACGCTGTTTATTTGATCTACCTCACTTTGTACCGCCTCGTCTTCAGTCCACTTGCGAAATTCCCAGGCCCAAAACTAGCTGCTCTTACATACTGGGTCGAAGCATACTATGAGCTTTGGAAAGGAGAAGGGGGTCAATTTCCTTTCGAATACCAGAAATGGCACGCAAAATACGGTTTGTTCCCTTTCTCCTTTTCCTCCCTCGCTAAGTTCAAAATCCAAAATCACTAACACACTACAGGCCCAATTATAAGAATTAATCCTGATGAGCTTCATGTACAAGACTCATCTTACCATGAATACTTCTACCATCCTTCTCGTCCAGTCTCAAAGCCCGAAAGAATCGCAAATCGTTTCGGAAATCCATTATCTGCATTCGCTGCTGTGGATCATGCGAAACACCGCCAACGCCGTGCAGCACTTAATCCCTTCTTCTCCAAGTCAAAGATCCAAGAATATTCTCCGCATATCCAGATGTACATGGACAAGCTTTGCACACGTCTTGAGAACGATTACAAAAATACGGGCAAGATAGTAAGCTTGAATAGGATGTGGGGATGCCTTTCAAGCGACACTATTGTTGGCTATTCATTCGAGAAAGAGTATGGATTCGTCGACAAAGTAGAGTTTTTCAGTCCTTTGAATCAAGCAATGATCGATCTCTTGGAGCCAGTTCATTACTCTGTCATGTTTCCGTGGATCAATAAGATTATGGAGGCTCTGCCTGAATCGTGGGTTATCAAGTTGGCTCCAGAGATGAAATCAGTTTTTGAATTCAACCACGTAAGATCCTTTCAGCCAAAGCCATGGCGCGCGCTGACAGGAACATAGGAATTGTTCGATCAAATCGACATTATCCTCAAGCAGAAAGGCCAGAACGAAAAATCCGGAACCTCTCTCTTCTCCGCCCTTCTCGAATCCGACCTTCCCCCCGAGGAACTCACTCCCCTTCGAATCCAACACGAATCCATCTCCATCATTGGCGCAGGTGTAGAATCAACCATGCGCACCTTAGTCGTAGCCTGCTTCCATATCCTGGACCAACCACTCATTGAAGCCCGTCTTCGCGCGGAACTTCTCGAAGCCATTCCAGACATCAACAACTTTCCACCCTGGGACACCCTCTCCAAACTCCCCTTCTTAAAAGCTTGTATAGAAGAAGCTCTCCGTCTCTCCTACGGAACCTCTCAACGTATGCCTCGCGCTTACCCAGACGGAACACTGAAATACAAAGACTGGACCATCCCAAAAGGCGCCATGGTGTCAATGGACAACTATGCCGTTTCCCACGATGAAGAAATCTTCCCTCACTCTCACAAATTTGTCCCGGAACGTTGGCTTGATGACCCTGTCGCACCGGATGGGAAGAAGTTGCAACGCTATATGGTAAGTTTTGGCAAAGGAACGAGAAGCTGCACGGGGATGCAACTCGGGTATGCGGAGTTGTATATTGGACTTGCGAATTTCTTTCGCAGGGTTGAGGGCGTGAAACTTTATGGTACTGACGTGAGGGATGTTGAGTTAGCACGAGATCGGTTTGCGCCTAAGATGTATAAGGGGAGTCAAGGTGTTAGGGCAACAATTGGTTAAGTTATGAGCTTGAGAGATGCATTGTTGATGAGAAGTTGGACTGGTTATGACAATTACGAATTATAGGAGGTGGAATCTTTTAGAGCTTAAATTCATGCTTATCTCAGCCACTTGAACTTATCTCAGTGAAATTAGTCTCTTTGTCTGTATGTTTGCTCATTTTCGGTGATGTTAAATTTGATCTCGACTGGAAAATGCAAAGAGGCTTGACTTATTTTCAAAAGCTTTTCCGAGAATTGAAAATGGTGAGCATCTCATAAACCATGAAATTTTTGAGAGTTGGGGCGGCTGGCACAAAAACCAATCGTCTTTGAACCTCTTAGGTATATCAGCCGGACTTTCCATTGGGTACACCTGCCTTCTGCAAGTAATGTGCGGAAATATATAGGAAAGTGACGTTTATTCTCCAAGAACATATCTTAGAATTTCAGTAGATATGCTTCCCACATTCTCAGAGACTGAATGTAAACTTCCAAGAATTTTTAAGACAAGAGATGGAGGAAGGAGTGAACGCAGAGCAAAAGCCAACAATTACACGGAGTTTTAAAGTACCATCAAAGCCAGAAGACCATTGTACAAGCTGATTGTGGTGAATGGACAAAAGGAAATGTATTACTTCAAGAGTCCACCAATGGCAATTCATAAAAAATATCATCTATTCAAAATTCTAATCCAAGTCTGGTCTACACCCCTTCATACCAAACGTTCCTCAAACCCATCCGCCAAAAACTTGGTCTGCATCCCCATCAACACAGGAAACTCCTCTCCACTAAGCACATTCAAATGTCCCTTCCCCTCGGCCACAAAAACCTTCTTCCCCTTCTCCTCAAACGTATCAAACAAAGCCAACTGTTCTTCAGGAGGACTTAATGCATCCAACTCGGGCACAATCATAAAAACAGGTGTCGGTGCCATGTACTTCATAATCCCATGTGGCTGCCAAACAACCAATTTGTAATACGTCTGCAACGTCGTCCGATTCTCATAATTCGGCGCTCCTCTTGTCTTCGCATTGATCATGTATTCCAGCTCGTCTTTATCGGCGCCTAGTCCCATGCCCGCCGGGTTCTTGCCTTCATTGGTGAGGACGGGGAGGAAGACATTCTCGCCCGTCTTGATGATGGACGCGCGATCTTGCATTGACTTTGCTAGGACCTTTGGGAATTTCTCAGGCGTGTATTCGAAGTTCAGCAAGGGGCAGATCGCGATGCAGAATTTGGCGCGCTTGTCCAAACTTGCTGCACATAGAGCGATCGTCGCGCTGAAAGACATGCCCCAGAATGCAATACAATTTGGGTCAACACTAGGTTCAGTGAGGAGAAAACACAAGGCATCAGAATAGTCAGAGATTTGTTTGACGGGATCGATATCATTTCGTGGAAGGCCGTCGCTTTCACCCAGGCTTCGGGGGTCGTAAACAAGGGCGTTTATGCCTGCGGCTTGGAAATGTTCTGCTACTTCAGGGACGAACATCTCTTTCACACAGTTGAACTGGAATACGAAAAAGGGGTCAGCGAGACCGGTGGGAATGAGAGAGGGAACTCACGCCTGGAGTAATGATGATAGCTGGGCTTTGAGAGGAAGTGGGATAAAGACATCCTCTCAGAGTCAACCCATCAATAGTCTTGAACTCGACGTTTTTCCGATTGATAGGCATGGTGTTTAGCTACTGAGACAAGCTATTGAATGTCAATTGAATTCTTCAACGTTCGAATTTTGGGGGGATTGGCCACGCACCGGTTTTTTGAGATCATAGGGAAAGAGCTCGGGAATTAGTACGTACTGACACAATGCAGGATCCAGCCAAACCGGTAGTCTCTGGGTGCCGGCAAGTCTCCAGAATCTGACCAAGGTTTATCTTACTTGTCGAATCTCCATACTTGTTTGCATCTGAATAAGCCACTATTCCCACGCCTCGAGGGACGGTTCGCAAAAGGTGAACTGTATAGACACCCCCATCACCTTCGCCCTGCCAACCCAAAGACACTGCACCTCGCAACTCAGCTTTCAGGTGCGTCTCCTTCGGCGTGACTAAAGCTTTTTTACCAAATCTAAGCTCTTACCAGCATATAGTCGCATTACCAAAAGCATAGTTAATATAGATTAACATGCATACAGTATGTCGTGTGAGATTGTAGTTTTGAGGCTTTAGGTAGACCCTAGAAAGTACAGCAGAGAAGACTTTCCTGATAAAATCGGGAATCCTACATGCAGTGAGAACGGTGTGCGAATCTGCAGATAAAACGAAGGGATATACAGGGAAGCGTACCAATCGGTAAGAGCCCCAATGTTCTTACAAGAGTTCCGAAAGTTTGCGGAAGAATGTCGTGTAGTACCCACTAAAAGCATGCACACTAGTATATAATGTTGTATTACATGTATTCAAAGCTGCTAATGATAGCTACCCCAGAAACACGTAAGCTAGGGGTCGTGCCGAACTGTTGCTGACGGTCCGTTCCACTGAGACGCCACGCCGCCCACGCGTTCTATTCCTCCATCCTTACGTGAGCCGATAAAGCAGAATGGAGGCAAAGAAAAGCCTCATTACTTGGATTGTGTGAACGATAAGCCATCGTAAACCACTGCCGAGAGCAAGAATGCTTGACGTGATCGAAAGGTTAAAATGTTGATTGGCCTTAACGTGTGGGATCGTTCCTTCAACGGCATCAAAAAACTTTTACCGCTCTTCTGTACATTTTACATAAAGAGTCATAAATACCTTTTGCTGATTGGTACAAACTCAATATTTGCTTGGAAAGCCACCCAACAGACATCATAACTACCAGCCGGCTTACGCTGAGCCACCTAAAGAACCAGACTTCTTCTCCATCGGGCGAAAGCGACTCCATTAAAAACCGGAAAAGGAAGGTTGAAGAAGAGAGGAGTGAGGTGGCGCCTGAATCTCGGCTGGGCTCTTTCAAAATACTCGTGAGGGTAAGACATTAGGTGCTGACTTGCAGGTACGACGAGTCGACTTCCCACGCTGAGAAACTTATGGATCGCTGACTTCGGGTGGGAATAGCGAATGCAGGTGGGATAATATATGATGACTTGCAGCCGCCACTCTCCGCTCGAAAGATTTACACAAATTGGTTTATTTACTCGCTTAATATAGAATCAGCCAATGAGGTGACCTAGTTTACCAATTTACCTCCAACTCTGTTAGTAATTCATTCTTATAGAGTAATTCGTAAGATAGGATAGAAGGTGTGATAACAAACTAAAGACATTTTCCTACCCTCTTCACCTACTTTTGGAGCTTTTCTTTTGATATCCTATTTTGCTATATTAAAGCCATCTCTCTTCAATGTTCTTACTTACGCCCCGGTGACCGTGAATAAACCTCATTATCACTTCTTTGTGGCCGCTGCACTTCCTGTGACACTTCATATCTTGAAGTAAAATAAGCTCGACAATCTTACCTAACTTTTACAAAGTTTCAACCTGAGAGACAATTAGCGAGTCATACGAATTCCTCACTCACTAAGTTCAAGATATTGACTAAATCATTGCGTAATTGGTGAGTAGATGTACCAGTAACCAGCGCAAAGCTCTGCTGACTTTGTGAAGAAAAGAAAGCAATATAACGCTGAGTTTTTTTCGATACCCAAATCAACGAACCCTCTCGTGCCTGATCATCCACCAAGCATGACTATCAACGACGGCAAAAGCGAGATAACTCGCGAATATGCGGCAGACACCACCACCAACACCGCCGCCGCCGCCGCCGCTACAAACCCCAAGAAACCACGACGCTCACCATATGTACAAGACCCAATTGCTGTCGTTGGCATGGCATGCCGCCTTCCCGGCAATAGTAATTCTCCTCATGCTCTCTGGAAATTTCTCGAGGCAGGCGGATGTGCACGAAACGAGGCCCCGGAATCGCGTTTCAACCTCAAGACACATTACGATGGATCGAAAAAGCCAAAGACGATGAGAAGCCCAGGCGGTATGTTTCTCGAAAATATCAACCCAGAAGAATTCGATGCTGGTTTCTTCTCCATCCCATCGGTAGACGCCGTTGCGATGGACCCCCAACAGCGCCAGCTGTTAGAGGTAGTTTACGAGTGTCTCGAGAATGCTGGAATCAGTCTTGAGGACGTAGATGGCGCGGCAATTGCTTGTCTTGTGGGATCGTATGCTGTCGGTAAGTGAAGTTCTGTTCCCAGCCCTTGAACTCCGAAGAAGAGAAGATAGGCTGACCTTCAGGGCGCAGATTATGCCGATATGCAAAACCGTGACCCAGATGATCGGGCACCCTCAGTTACTGTCGGTGTGGGCAGAGCAATCCTGAGTAACAGGCTCAGCCATTTCCTCAACATCAAAGGGCCTAGCATGACCATTGATACTGCGTGCTCCGGAAGTTTAGTCTCTCTAGATGTTGCCTGCCGATATCTGCAAACCAGAGAAGCTGATGGGGCCATCGTGGCTGGATGTAATTTATATCTCAGGTACGTTGTGTTGCCCTCGTCACTTACCGATGATGTTGAACAAGCTGCTAACCACCCATTAGCCCTGAACACAACATGGATTGTGAGTAGCTGCACTTCTGCACGTAATTTTGGAAAGGAACTCATGCTAACTATTGCTTGCTGCGTAGCTGGTGCCATGAAAGGAGCGTCTTCCCTCTCCGGGAAGTGTCATACTTTCGATGTCAAGGCGGACGGATACATCAAGGCCGAAGGTGTGAACGCCGTCATGCTAAAGCGTCTCGATGATGCTATTCGTGACGGGGATCCCATTCGGGGTGTCATCCGCGGAAGCGCTACCAACAGTGATGGTAGGTAATGGAGACACTGTTTTCCCACTTTCTTTCTCTTGAATCACTCCTAGATCACTCCTGAACCCCAGCCTTTTTCCTGTACCGTATTTCGAGACATTTTTTGACAGGCAAATACTGACTCACGATCTCCCCAGGCAGGACACCAGGAATCGCAAGTCCCAGCTCCGAGGCACAATCAGCTGCCATCCGCGCAGCATATGCCAATGCAGGCATCACAGATCTTAGCGAGACGAGTTATCTCGAGTGTCATGGTACCGGAACACAGGTGCGTGGAATCCTGTTGTGCTGAAGGAGACATTGTGTGCGATGCTGACCGCGCATTTATTTATAGGCCGGCGACCCTACAGAGACCAAAGGCGCGATGGTTTTAAGTGCGGCACGTGACCCAATGGAGCCTCTCGTCATCGGCTCGGTTAGTGTTTTTTTTTCCAATTCACAACCCTAACCCTCATCAATTTTATACGGACAATCTAGAAGAATGGCAGAGTCTAAATTCTCATCGCTCAAAGCCAACTGGCGCAACATCTCACGTTATGCGAAGTGGGCTGGAATAATCAGTGATTTTTCCGAGATAATGTTTCCACGGACCGCCACGAATGGCCACACCAACTTGGTGTTCCCAAGGCTAAGCTAACGCATGCTTGTATCACAGATCAAAAGCAACATTGGTCACTCGGAGCCAGCAGCAGGAATCTCTGGTCTCTTGAAAGCTCTTCTTTCAATTGAGAACGCCACCATTCCTGGGAATCCAACCTTTATAACACCCAACCCCAAAAGTAAGCTCAGCGTACCTCAAACTTCTTTAAAAATAGTAGTGAGTTCTTACTGATGTATAAATCGCAGTTGACTTCAAAGGGTTGAACCTCCGTGCAACCAGAACCACGATTCCATGGCCCAAAGTCACATTCCGGAGAGCGAGTGTCAATTCTTTCGGCTATGGAGGTAGCAACAGTAAAAAAAACCCTAACCCTACTCTATAACTCTAGGCTAAGCCCCATAACTAGGTCACGTGGTTTTAGAAGAAGCCGGGTTGTGGACCAAATCCCAATCTCATGTATCATCTTACAGAAAAATTGAGGATGCTGGTGATTTCTTTGATGATGATGAGGAAGCAACAAGCACCAGACTAAACGTCCTAGTCTTCTCAGCGAACGATGAAAACTCCCTCAGGACATATACAAAGACATTGCACTCTCATTTGGAAAATCCAATTGTGAAGGTAAACATGTCGGATTTAAGCTATACCCTTTCGGACCGGAGAACTCACCTCTTCAACCGCGCCTATACCATCACAAGTAAGACAGCTTTTGACTCAGGCAATCTGGTCTTCGGGAAAAAGAACCCTGACGCCCCACGTATTGGATTTATCTTCACTGGTCAAGGTGCGCAATGGTCACAGATGGGAAAGCAGCTCGTCAATACGTTCCCACAAGCGAGGCCACTGCTCCAGCATCTTGATTCTGTTCTCCAGAAGACACCAAATCCACCATCCTGGTCATTACTTAGCATGCTCACAGAACCCCAGAGTCCTCAATTATTGCGTCAGCCAGAGTTTTCCCAGCCACTCGTAACCGCTCTTCAACTCGTTCTTCTTGATGTTCTCCAATCTTGGGGCGTTGTTCCACAAGCTGTTGCTGGACATTCTTCCGGTGAAATCGCGGCTGCTTATGCTTCTGGTTATCTTACTGAGGAAGACGCCATCAAAGCAGCCTTCTATAGAGGTCAAGCAGCTGTTCTGGACCCTGAATCCGCGAAAGTCGGTGTAGGAATGTTAGCTGCTGGGTTAGGCGCTGAAGAAGCCACCAAGTACTTCCATGGACTGGGTGACTCCGTTCAAATTGCCTGCTATAACAGTCCGTCGAGTATCACCATATCTGGATCCATTGCAAGCCTGGAAGAAGTTAAAGCTCGACTGGTGGCAGACAATTACTTCGCCCGTATGCTGCAAGTAGATCTGGCTTATCACTCCACCTACATGGCCAAGATTGGTTGTATCTACAAGGATCTCCTTGATGCCGATCCTCAGTCGAAGCCGGTGACCGGACATGTCAAGATGTTCTCATCAGTCCTAGGTCGTGAGCTAGATCAGGTTACTGATGCTGCTTATTGGAAATCCAACATGGTTTCACCCGTCCTGTTTGACCAAGCAGTTCGTGAAATGACTTCCGGAGGAGAAGGGGCGAACTTCCTCATTGAAATCGGCCCAAGTGGCGCACTTGCAGGGCCAGTTTCACAAATCAAGAAAGCACTTTCGAACGGAAACGACATTCAATACTGCGCGGCATTAAGTAGAGGCCAAGAGGCCGTTAAATCAACCTTCGATGTTGCCGGGCGTCTTTATATTGCAGGGGGTAATATCAAGTTGAGAGCAGTCAACGGACAAAGCACAACCACTCGCCCAGCCGTGATAGTAGATCTCCCCAATTACGCTTGGAATCACTCAAACAAATACTGGTATGAGAGTGAGGCGAGTAAAGATTGGCGCTACAGACTCTTTCCTCATCATGATTTGCTTGGGACTAAGATTCTAAGTACTTCATACTATGCTCCGGTTTGGAAGAAGGCACTGGCAGTTGATGACTTGCCATGGTTGAAAGACCATAAAGTAGGTTTCAAATTTCAAATGAAAGAACCATGCTAATGGACTACAGATGGGCCCAGAAATTGTCTTCCCCGCTGCGGCTTTTATGGCAATGGGCATCGAAGCTATGAGTCAAGTTTCACAGGCACTTAATATCCTTGAAGGCAAACCAGTCCCAAAGAGCCCCCGCTATCGTGTTCGAAATTCAACCTTCCCCAAGGCTCTAGTTCTGGAGCCAGGAAAGAAGAAGAACATCATGCTGAGTCTTGCTGCACGTCCCGGCATCAAGGATTCTTGGCACGAGTTCAAGGTATTCTCCTTGACAGATGACATCTGGGTTGAGAATTGCCGAGGACTCGTCCGAATCGAAGAAGATGACCAAAAAGGTAAGAAGAGCTCTCCAACTATCAATTTTTCAGTACTAACGTGTATTCAGTTGCCCCTGAGGGTTCATTGTCCCCTCTCGCTCACAGCGTCTCCGGGAAATTGTGGTACAAGGCTATGGAAGACGCCGGCTATGGCTTTGGACCATTGTTCCAGAAGCATCTCGAGACAGAATCTGTTTCTGGTAGCCGTAGCTCCCGATCCATCGTTGATTTGTCGGAACCTCCATCTGTCAACGACCAATCATTCTACCCAATGCATCCAGCCTCTATCGATGGATGCTTGCAAACCTGTGCCCCGGGCTTGTGGAATGGTAACCGAAGCAGCGTAAATGCTGTTTTGATTCCTGCCATCATTGACGATGTTCTTGTCTGCCCCAACGAGAGCTTGGCTACCAGCGGTATTTCCCTGAGTTCTTCAAAATACGTTGGACTTGGACGCTCTGAAGAGACTCGGAATTACATGTCCAACGCAACTGTCTACGATCAAATTACTGGCAGGATGCTGTTCCAAGTTCAAGGCCTTAGATTCCACAAGCTTGAGACAAGCGAAAACTCGTACGCAGCACATAAATTCGGTCGCCTAACTTGGAAGCCTGATGTCACCATTATCTCCCAAGCTGGACTTACAAAAGTCGCCAACAAGTCCTCTGATGCAATCCAGGACGCCATAGATCTTGTTGCCCACAAATTCCCCAATGCCAGAGTTGCCGAAGTGAACATGATCCCAAACGACAGCTCTAGTCTTTGGGTTGATGGTCAATTGGCCGGTAGAGAAATCAGAGCAGCCTACAAGCACTGTAATTTCACTTCCGTCGATGCTACTGCTTTGGTTTTGGCACAAGAGAAGTACCAATCAGAATCAAATGTAGAATTTGGCGTGCTTGATGTCGATCAGGAGCTGAATGAATCACAATTAGATTCTGAATGTGATCTTGTCATTGCTCGATTTGTAAGACTTTCTTTTACCCTATTCCCCATATATTACTTCAACTAGAAGCTTGGGAGAACGAAAGAACCCAGCTTCTCATTCTTCTAAGTCATCTTGGAGAATATTTACAATTGTCCTAGACATAGCAAGCCAACCTACTAACTTACCCTCTAGGAGAGAGTGCCATCCAACTTGAACAATGCCATCAAGAATTGCAAAACTACGCTGAAAAACGGCGGCCACCTATTGGTGGTATTAAACTCCGCCACCACAAGCTCGGGTGTTTTCGACATAATGTCCTCCAACGGATTCGTTGACCCACGTAACATCTCCACGAACGCGTATTTCACCACACTCGCTGGGGAGAGTTTGATATCAACACGCATCCGCACCATTAACTTGGTTCATCTCTCTCCTGCTTCAGAGATCAAGACTCAAATCAAATCAGAACTCGAAGCTTCTGGATATAAAATCACCGAATCTGAACTGCCCGTTGAAAGTTTACCAACCGAAGGTCCTATCCTTATACTAGATGATTTATCTTCCGCCATACTCCCAGGCATGTCAGAGAGCCAGTGGCAAGCATTCAAAACCCTCACAACCCTGAGCAAGCGCATTCTCTGGGTCACCGAAGGCTCCCAGCTCAATATTAGCAAACCTGAGAACGCCATGATTCATGGTTTGGCAAGGACAATCCGTGCCGAGGACCCAAGCATCAGTATAACAACATTAGATGTTGAGCATGGCTCTGGAAAAGACACTATCTCATCTATTACTACAATCTTGAGGCAGCTGGAGAAGCCAAGTCTGAAGACCCACATTGACAATGAATTTGTTGAGAGGGATGGCGTTATCCACATCAGCAGAGTCCTTCCTGACAGCCCAGTCAACAAAGCAGTCAAAGATGAAACCCACGGTGCCGACTTGGTCGAGACACCAATCCACGATTCGAATGTGACTGTTAGGCTTATTTGCGAGCGCTTGGGCACGCTTGACTCCCTTTGCTACGCCGAGATTGGCTCTGAGGAACTACCACTTGAGGACAACAAAGTCGAGGTTGAGATCGCCACAGCCGGCTTGAACTTCAAAGATCTTGCAGTCACCATGGGAATCGTGCCAGAGAACCAGCATCTCCTTGGACTCGAAGGTGCTGGGACCATCAGAAGAGCTGGAAATACGCCTTACAAAGTCGGCCAGCGAGTTCTGGTTTTCGAGAAGGGTACTTTCGCCAACCGTATCATTGCCACCACAGAACGTGTATACCCCATCCCTGACCTCATGACTTTCGAGGAAGCTGCCACTTTAGCTAGTGTGTACCTGGTCTCCATCTACAGTCTATGGGATCTCTCCAACTGCCAAAAGGGTCAGCGCGTTCTCATTCATTCCGCTACCGGTGGTTTGGGCATAGCTTGTATCCAACTCTGCCAGTATATTGGGGCCGAAGTATTTTGCACTGTTGGGAACGATCAAAAGCGAGAATTCCTCACTCAACAATTTGGAATCCCAGACACTAACATTTTCTATTCCCGTTCTACTGCATTTGCTGCTGAGCTGATGCAAGCTACGAACAACCAGGGTGTCGATGTGATTATCAATTCTTTGACTGGGGACCTGTTAGAGGAGTCCTGGAGATGTATCAGAGAAGGAGGAACCATGGTGGAGCTCGGGAAAAAAGATATGCTCGATAGGAACTATCTTCCCATGGAGCCTTTCGGACGCAATGCATCCTACAGATGTTTTGATATGGCTCACAAGCATGTCTCAGATACCCTTATTGCTCGGTTAGTTCGGTTTCTGTCATGAAATATATTTTGGAAACTAACCTGCTCTAGTCTTTTGAAGCAACTTATGACCTTGGTCGAAGGAGGACACGTCAAACCAATTGCTCCAATCAAGGTCTTCCCATTCGAGGGGATCTCCGAGGCTTTCCGGTATATGCGTGCTTCTAACCACATTGGAAAGATTGTTATCTCTAATGGAACCCAAACGGAAATCAAAGTTCCTGTTCGGCCAGCAGCTCGCACTTTCAAACTCCGCAATGATGTTTCCTATCTCATTGTTGGTGGATTGAAGGGTCTCTGTGGAAGCCTCGCAATTGAACTCGCCAAACATGGAGCTAAGAACTTGGTTATTCTCGCAAGAAGCGGTTATGATGACAAGATGTCTCAAGCAGTGATCCACAACATCAAAGCTCAGGGATGTGAAGTTGACTTGGTGAAAGGAGACGTCAGCAATCTCGGAGATATCCGCCGTGTGTTCAAAGAGGCATCACTTCCAATCGGTGGGGTCATTCAAGGAGCCATGGTTCTCAGAGTAAACATATATTCTCTTCCTATCTCATTTTAATGAGAGACTGACGATCGTTACAGGATAAATTCTACTCTGACATGACACACCAAGATTATCACGATGTCATAACCTGCAAGCTAGCAGGAACGTGGAACCTCCACAACGTTGCTCTAGAGCAGAACCTCAATCTTGATTTCTTCACCATGCTCTCCTCCATCTCCGGTGTCGTCGGACAGAAAGGTCAAGCAAATTACGCAGCGGCGAACGTCTTCCTCGATGCCTTCTCCGTCTACCGCCGCTCTCTTGGTCTTCAAGCCAACTCCATCGATCTTGGGGCCGTCGAGGAAGTCGGTTACATTAGCCGCAATTCCGACCTTTTGCAGATCTTTGATCCAACAACCTGGATGCCAATTAACGAGGCTTTGTTCCACAAGATTGTCCAGTATTCTATCATGCAGCAAATCACACCTATCAATCTCGAATCGGCATCACAACTTATTTCTGGGATTGCAATTCCTCTCGGCGAGAAATCAGGTCTTCTCGCTGATGCACGTTTCGCTGGTCTCGCGTTTGGTTCCGCTCAAACTGGAGCCTCGGATAGTAAGGACGGATCGAAGGAGATGCAGACACTTTCTCTCCTTCTCAAATCCAAAGCTGACGCCACTAAGATCCTCGCGGCGACAGTTGATGTTGTGAATCTGCAGTTTATGGTCGCTCTGAGACTTAGCGAGCCTATGGAACCTGCGAAGCCGCTGAGCTCTTACGGACTTGATTCATTGGCGGCAGTGGAGTTGAGAAATTGGTTGAGGATGGAACTTGGGGCTGAGGTTACAGTGTTAGATATTACTAACGCGAAGAGTTTGATAAGTTTGTGTGAGAAGGTTGCTAAGAAGATTGTTATTAGTTAGAGATCTGAAACTTGAATAGGGAGTTTGAAGCTAGATTCTCCTTAGAACAAGAATAGATTTATCGAATAGAATATATAAAGGATCTAAACCAGAGCTCACATGTCATTTGAACAGGGTCCTCGGGCGTTCAGGGTTCTTCTCTCTCTTCTTTCATTCTCGTTTCTTCTTAGACCTTCAGCTTAAGAGTATGTTTTATGTTCCATTCGCGGGAAAACTTCATGGAAATTTCAGCGCCTGTTCGCCTCGCTTCTTCCTTATTATATTCGAGCCTCTCTCGCGGTGGACAGAAACTGCGGCAGTAAATAGTAGGTTCGTATCTGCCTATCTACTTATTGTTCTACCTTTTCAAAACAATTCAGCTTCATTATTCTAAACATCAAGGAAAATGTATTCAATTGTCCCAAGTAACTAGAGTAATTAGGAATTAAGTTAAATTGCCTAAGATATCTGGCACAACGTCGAAGTAGGCAGGTACGATTTCCTCCCGCTTTATTGTCCACCGCCAGCCTCTATTCATCCCGAATAGCCCCAGAACAGGTCACCTTATTTTCAAGACTCTTCTCTATTCCATTCCCCGAGTTTTTCGTTTTGACCCGTCTGGTTTGGTATAGCGAAATACTTTGTTATCGAAAAGATAATTCCTGTCTTAAAAAATCGGGTGTTTCAGTAGACTGTGACATAAAAAGAAGCATGAGAAGCCTTGCAAGGGCCAACAATACACTAACCTCAGGAAACTTCTAGTAAAATCTGAATTTAGTATTGATTTTCCTGAAACAATCACAAAGAACGTTGCCTCGCTTGGACAGGATCGTTCCAGCAGACGAACTCGATCCATCCGCACTTATAACTAAACAGTGATCAACAAAAGCTTACCAACAGAACATCGACATACACAGAAACCCATATACACCGGATTCCCAAGAGGCAAAAAGGAAAACAGGAGAAACTTCAAAATGGCAATGGCAAGCATGCCAAGCGCCATACACCCACTGGTGCTAGCAACTGACATCCGAAACATCCTTCTTTCATTTATCGACTCGCCTAGTTTTGGGCAAACTCCCCCATCACACCCACCAGCAGGATATTTTACTCTTCAACCGCCACCCGTAGAACATCAATGGTTCCTTGTCCAGGGTGAATGGAGGAAGGTATGTCATGTTCCTGTCAATTATCTTTAGGGTTATATTTGTGAAATTAGGGAATCAGTTGGGTAGTGATTTCAAGATGAGGGACGAGATGCCTTGGTGTGCAGTTTAACAGTTCTCGGAAACTGGAGTGGGGAGTGACTAGAATGAAAAGTAGCAAAGCAGATATATGACAATGGAAAACATGAATAGCAAATTATGGCTCTTGAAAGACCCCTAGCGATTCTCCTATTCGTCCAATGTGCAATTTTAAGCGAGGCCCATTCTAAAATTGACGATGGATAGGACAAGTCTAGCGGGGTCTACCATCTACTCTCTTGTAGTAGGCAAATAAAGATTTTTGACTCAGATAGAAAGAAAAGAAAAGAAGATTCCAGCAGACGAAACCGATCGCTCTGTTACCAGAACAAAAACCAGAGCATATTAGTAAAACAATCATACCGCAAACGAAATTGTAGCCTCAAAATACGAAAACACCACATGGCAAATTCATTTCACGCATCAAACCGCGATACAGCAGTAAACCCTATGCGAAACTACTTCTTGACATTCGTCAACTCCTCAAATATCCTACAGCCTCAACAAAACTTCCCAGACCCAGCATATTTCCTCCCTCAACCACCCTTTCCAGCACCTTGGGCAGCACATAGCTGGTCGGACCCCCCATCCACTCTCCATCATAGCCAGCCTGTCGATTCCGTCACCCCGACCCCCACAGTCCACCATCTTGTCTCGACTTCCTCAAACACCTCCGCTAATTTTCCATACACCCACAAGATAACCTTCACAATTTTCGGCACCACCGTTCTGTCTACTAATCCAGGCGAACTGCGCTTCCTTTGTTTCGTCACTAATACCATACTCATCAACTCTCCTTTTCTCTTAACGGAATGGGGTGTAGATATACTCTTCGGCTATGGACAAAACCCAGTTCCGAACTGGCGATGGCACAATATCGCGAGATTTTCTCGAGAGGTTTTGAGATTCTACTTTAACCATTCTCGGTATGGGACATATAGGAGAAATTCTTTTCTCCCTAGACAAGGAATTGTAACACCATACAGGTGCGAATTCAGGAGTGGATTGGGTATTGGTGAAACCTTTCTTGGCACAAAAGTAGATACCGTGATGGTGAGTGGATGGTGTGGGTTTTGGGGAATTGTAAAATGTCTGTGTTGATTTTGATGATGATACTCATATTGACATCAATTCCCGGCTATTTGAGGGGGATATTTCATAGGGGGTCCCGCGAATAGTATGAAAGCCTGTGTATTTATGTGTGGAACGTGAATATCCTCTAATACTCTCGCCGTGGGAGGCAATAAGAATTATCTTGCTTATTGTTCTAAAGCTTGTAGGTTAATATCTTAGATTCTTCGAAGCATCTGGGGTAATTGGTTCGAATTACCCTAAATGGCTAGAACAACGATTCAGGCAAGAAGGAACGAGCACTGCAGTTTCTAAGAGGTAATAAAATCAGAGTAAAGACTTCACGAACCCCCCAAAAGAAGCAAACCTCCATGGGGAGAAAGTGATTGAGCTAGCAGGATCTATCTTCGACCTTCCATTAACCGCACATTAGCGAAAACGAGAGCGGAAATCAGATAATAAAAACCAACTCCAGCCCTCTCTTCAAAGCCACAATGTCAACTTCCTCGAGAGAAAGATACACACAAAAAACAAGATGACGAACAACTCCCTCCGTGACCCCCTCCTAACCTACATCACCTCCCCTGGTTTCCTTCACCTCCCCCTACCATACCCCCAACCCCAGTATTTCCTCCACCACTCCCTCAACTCAGCCCGCCACAGCCATGTATTCTCCATCACCCTTCCCACCAATAATCAAACTCGAGACGTCCTTCAAATCGTATCCTACCCCTTGGATCGCAATCCATTGTACCACACATACAACCTACGATTCAGCAGCACATCTCTTCACTCCTGGAGTTTATTATACATCCTCGATATCGGCCCCAACAATCCCGTGGCTCCAACTTGGAATTGGCCTTAGCTTGTGGAGTTTGTAAGATGGATTGTGGGCTGCTCGTTTTATTGTCACCTGAATGGGACGTGGACAAGAGTCTATCAGCGGAATGATGTTTGGTTTGGGGGTTTTGGTTGGTGGGGGTATGAGGTTAGGGAGTTATGAGCTTTAGGATTAGGTCGCGGATTTGAGCGAGGAAGTGATTGCGTCGCAAGCGCCTCAAAAACACCAAAACAAAATTAAAGTCCAACTGAACAAGAACGGCAAATGAGATAGAGAAACTTCGTTAACTCCCAACTTTCCCACAAATATTCAAGAGGAATGGAAGATGCAAATGAACGAAAGCACAACACAGAAAATAGATACAAGAACCAGATATCCATACTCCGGCAATAGTCTTTATACACAGCCCCCAAATAAATGATGATGCTTAATGTTGACTGGTCATTAAGTCCTTTTTCTTGTTGACCAGCAATGAATGATGACTCCAACCTCTCCCTTCCTTCCACCTCAACAACTATCCAAACCATGAAACTGTTGACACAGTAATAGAAGGATGGTTCTCGATAGGTAAATGCTGGCACTAGTCATAGAGCCCCTTTCCAGTTGACTTCGTTCGCCTTTGGAATCGAATGAAACACGAGCAACTAAACCTCAATAATTGTTGACAGACGTCCTTGGTTAACCAGACTTACCTCTGAACTTTCCCCAACAAGAATTCGCCTCATCCTCATATACCTCGGTGCCTCGAGTCTATCCTATGACCCCAACAAGAGAATCAAACAAGCTAGTCATGAAAAAATGACAAAAAGTGACTCATCCTAATCCATCCCATCCCATCCCAAACCACCCTCTGCGTAAACTTCCGTCAAGAACCATCATCACAGACTCACCACTTCACAATTTCGCGAATACCTACTCCCTCATCCCAAAAACATGCTGCTTTTACACCTCCATCCACCTCCCAAAGTCACACCCATCAAAATCCCAACAAACAACCACCAATGCCACTCTCAAATAAGCATCCCCCTCTCAGCCTCACGATCAGCACCTCGTCTAGATCAACACCAGTGACTCAACCACCCAAAATAAAGTAAGATGACGAAAAAAGGGGCGTAACAAGAAAAAGGCATCAACACCACGCACCCCTATTCGCCACTTCCTTATCGCCCTTCCTTCTCCCCCACCAACCGACTTTCCCAGCTGGACGCTCGCAAATTCCTTGTATACGTTCGTGCCACCCAAGATCCTTTCCCTCGGTGACGAAAAAAGGGCACACCTCCGCCCATGTCGAAAAAAAAGGGTATCAACAACACCAAGGACCCCTCCTCGCGTAACCAGGGCTTGAACCTACCACACACACACAAACCCCCTATCAACCTACTTCCCAACCATATTCGAGTAAAAAAACAAGCTATCCCCAGTCCAGCACAAAATTAGGTGGCAGAAACACATGCTCTTCCCTCCTTGTTGTGTGGTTTCATACAAGACCAAGATACCATGTCTTACATTCTCTCGGTTGGAACAAGAACCGAGGAACGAGTATCATCCCTTCTTTCTTGAGGCTCTGCATGGTATGGTGGGGTAGCTTTTGTTTTGTTTTGGTTGTTTGATGGATATTAGAGTTTTCGTGGCTGGTTTTGAAGCTCTGCTCAAGAAGTGGTCTTTTTAGGGGTTTGCCGGTTATTTTTGTGATTGGACTTAATTGGACTTGTTGGAAATAAAGTAGAGAATCCAAATTTAAGACGAAACATTGCCTGGTCTAAGCTCCAAGTACGCGTATTCCAGAAAGCAAAGAGAAGAGAGAAGATAAACAAAAGACTAAGCACCGACCCCAAACATTTCGAGCCTTTCAACGAGGAGTAGGTTTGGTTCCGTTTCTAGCCCTTCCAGAAACATCGGTACACACCTCTACCGAGCCTCATCTAATGTTTAAACCCTTCTACGCAGCGCTTCAACGAGGAGTAGGCTCCGTTTCTAGCCCTTCCAGAAACATCGGTACACACCTCTACCGAGCCTCATCTGATGTTTGAACCCCTTCCGGAGCTTCAACATCGCGCGTTTGATTCGGCAGACTATTATTGCACAGACACAAGCAGCGTGACACAAGACAAGATACCTCACGCACTTGATGAGGCTCTGGCGATAAGAAGCTCCTTTTGTTTGGTCAAAACGTTTCGTGGCTGTGGAAAGATAACTAAATGAGAACGACTCATTGGTTTAATTTGATCAAACCCCTCTCAGTGACTCAGAAGGCAAAAGGCTGTGAAGGCAGAAATCTCGGTGGTTGGGTTGCCATTCCCCCCTCCTCCTGTTTGTCCTTGTACACTTTTCAAATAACACAAAATGATGATCATTATAGGGTATAATCCCCAGGATCGACGAACATTGCTCACAAGAGCTGAAAGCGATGACTCCCACCCAGGTCATCGGATAAAATCTCTTTGTGAAGTGGTGTGCGAAAGTGTGAATAATTCAGGAGGTTGGGGTATGGAATCCCGATACCAAACCGGTACGGAGATCCTCCTCGAGGACGGGAAACCCTGCTATATCTTGTTTCTCGAAGAGGTGGCAAAAAAACATGGAATCAATCCCAGGCTGACAAATGCACGAAAGAAACGCGTCGTTCTTGATGGCAAAAAGAAGAAGTACGGAGAACTAGTGAGGCTAAAAAGAAAAGCAAGATGAAGAAAGGTTGAAACCGAGATACAAAGAAATCCCGTGTATTCCGAGGAAGAGTAAACATGGTGATCCTTGTGAAGGAAGGCGAACTCCTATCTTGGTACTCGTCTGGGCCCCTACATATTTCAGGTGACCTTCGCACGTGACCTACATGACTTCAAATCTCTTTTGAGTCTTGCGCCAATACGGAAGTATAGAGATGAGCTGTGTGACTCAATTTGTTGAAACATCGGAAAGAAGCACACACAGCCATCGGGCGAAGACAAGAAATATTTGATTTTGATAAGAAGTTTGACCAGTTTAACTTTTCCTATCGAATTGATGGACACCCCTTCTTCTTGTGATGAAGCTAGGGATGGATGATGGGAAAATCCATGGATTTATGTCTCATATGAGGCTGACATGTAAGTTATTATCGCCTTTTGCGATGGCCCTCTTATTGGCCATGTATGTGACACTTAAGCGCGCCGCAATATCTGATGACCTCGTACAAACAAACAAGGGGGGCTGGACGCGCCGATGGCGACCCCCTCGCTTTTGGAAAGAAAACCAGCTGCAATTTTCGGTCAGTGTTTCCTCCTTCGTCACCCTTCGGCAGTCCATAAAGTCCATCGGAGGCGGCGAGCTCCTTTGTGAATTGCTTCCCAGCAGTTTTCGGGAAAGTCTTCACGCAACTTCACGGCTCGGTGGAATTGTTGGAATCCTTGGCTAAAATTATGCTGGGGACATGGGCATTTGGGACGGATTCTGAAATACCCCGGAATCCTGTAATGCCCGCTGCCTGCTCGCAGACTTGACCCACCCGATCCAACGGTTCTGAACTTCCTTCCCTTTTCTGCTTTTCTGCCACTTCGCACCCATCCACATCCGAAATGTTTGGAATTTTGGACTTTTTCGACGAAATACCCATATTTTGGAAAAGGGAAAATGTGCGAAGATGGATCCAATACGACGTCATTGCGCTGGCAACGAACCCTTTTCTACCTCTACTTTGAGTACACGTGTGCAGAAGGAGCAGCGCGGAAGTGTTGATGCCATGTATGCGGGCGTTGCTGTCCGTGTTATCTGGCTGCATGGGCGCAGGTGTCTCGTCCAATCTGATCTTCTCCATGGCGCCCTCCAGCTCGCGCGGGAGGAGGCGTGGCTGCACGCAGGGGATGTTTTGTGGCACGATCCTGTACAACGTGGGAACACCAGGATGACTTTTCCACTTTCCGCGAATGAGGTGTCGGAGGATATGCAACTCTCTCCTTCTCCCGACCTATTTTGATGCAAACAGAGCAGCACATATCAAGGCATAACTGGACAGCGATGTTCTGCGTGAGAAGAAAGCAGCGATGGAAAGAGTCGGTGTACTGACCGCTAGGCCAAGGGCGGGAGAGGGCAAAACCCTGAGGAGGTAATAACGGGATACGAAGGGATATATATCGAAAAGGCTGGGAAGATGAAAACTCTGCAAATTGAGGTCCAGGGAGAAGGGGTGATGTTCCCTGAAGACGAAACGGCAGAACAAAGTTCTGTTGCCCCATCGAGCGATTCTAGCAAATGACACAAGCGAGTCACGGACCAGCGGGCGGACAGCGTTATCGTTGGCCCTTGGGAGGTGGCTGGCAAAAGGAAGAGCCTCAGATGGCAGCCTCAGAAAAGACGAGGCTGGAGAGGGTGTGATGAGGCTGCCTATGCTGGATATATCTGATATCAAATAATGGTGATTTCCGTCTTGGGATTGGGTTCCAAGCAAGCAAGGGGAACAGACCACACAGACTTGCATCATCAGCCAGCATCTGCAGGTGTTCACCTGCGTGCGGGAAGGCGAGCCCTGATATGCCCTAAATCAAGGCTACCCGAGAGTGCATCGATAGCCTGTAGCGGCAGCCTTCCGGTACCCATCTCAGGGCGTGATGTATGCTGGCGCACTGATTTGCAGCGCTATCGTAGCGCTACTGCAATAGTTGGTTGGGACGCGCGAGGCAGCATACAGAGCAGAGCGCACATGAACCTGTTCCTTGGTGTTGAGTTGTCGATGATTCAAGGACCAAAGGAAAGAATTTCCTGAAGTTGGAAGGGAATGGTATCGTGATGGGAATGATCAAAGCCGTTTGGCGCATCTCAAACTCGGAGTTTGATGGAGGTCATGGGCTGAACTGGATGGGGAAACATGGTATGACCGATGGTGGTTGTGAAGAGAAACAGGTTGCCATTCGTCAAAGACACAAGGATGTGACCAAGAGGTGTGGTTCGCGTGAGACTCTCCAAAAGCTCCCCCCTGAAAATACATCCGCTAGGCTGGATCCGGCCTCGGCTATCACCTGACGAGCCTGGATTGCTCTTTGGATTTTGGCTGTGAGAGGATGAGCAGCCGCTGGATAAAGTGATGGAATCAATCGTTTATAAACAAAAGTAGTCACGGCGACATTGTTGACGACCCCCGCCTCCCTATTCAGTTGGATCCGACTGTGACCCAGTTAGTCCCAATATATAATGACTATTTCGGTTGACACTACTGTATTCTTACTTGGACTTTCTTACGGCCAGGCAATAGAAGAGGGTGTGCTCGCGCGGGCCAATGTTCGAATGTAGTGAAGATTTTTGCCATTTAGAGTGTCAGCCTCCAAACAACCTAGCTCGCTAACCTCGTAGTAAGTCATCATGAGGTGAGGATTGATGGAAAGATAGCCCCATCCTCAAGTATCCTGAGATTGTGGATGGCCAGGAAATGGTTATGACGATGCGACGATAGCCTGGTTTTGAATCCTCCCACTCTTTCGCCCCTCAATTGGCGATATCTTCAAACGCGACCCCTCCTTCCAGTGTCGTCAACCCCTCCATTTCTGCTTGTGACACCCACACCACAGCTCGCTCTCGATGGACGCGAGTATCAATGCAAAGCAGCTGCACGCACATATCTAGCCCCTCCTCCTCTCTCCCCAAATAAACCCCTCTTCACGACGGGAATTCTATTGCAGGTCACTGCGGCTTCTTCTGCAGGGCTTGTTAGTTCTTACTGTAAGAAAGACCATCGACCACCCTCCATTCCCAGCACTACCTACTAGGTACTACACGAGATCTACACCCGACACTCGTATGTGACCGGCCGAACCCGTCTTGACGACTTCCAGGAACACATTAGGCTGGAAGCAAAGCAGAGGCGTATCATCCTTCTTCATATATTTCGTACTCACATTTTCGTGCGTGTGCGACGACGCTGCAACCTTCCCACGCGTAGCGCATCTGCAATCAATCCTGGGACGTGTCCGTTGGCCACCAAATCCACAGATAATATAGCGACTTGTGTCCCTGATTGAGGCAGCACTGGCTCTCGACCAAAGGATCGCTCCCAAGGACCGCAAGAAAGAGGAGCCACTTGGACACTGGACTGGACTGGACTGGAACGCAACACCAGAAGACCAGAACACCAGAACACCAGAACACCAGAACACCAGAACACCAGAACACCAGAAACACTAGACCATACCATACCAGACCATAACCACCAAAGAAATCCAGAGGGAGCAGGAACCAAAGAATCCCAATTTCCCTCCCAACTGTATCTCGCAGCAGAAACAGCCAGCAGCCAGCAGCCAGCAGCCAACAGCCTGACCTCAGCCCCTCCATCGGTCGGCCCTTCATCCCTAAACCCCTCCGGCAAATACGATTCGCTGAGAATTGTTTTGCTCGGATCGACTCGCATCTCAGCCTCTGTAGAGCCAGCAGAGGTCTGAATAGGCTCGAAAAAGAGAGGTCCTTGCCCTGAGCTTTGAGAGTTGTCGCTGGCCACTCGGTGGTCCCAACTTCACCAACGGCCTCCAATTCGTTCTCCAAATCGACGACTCGAGCCCTCATCCATTGCCCTCATCCATTGCCCTCGTCCATTGCCCTCGTTCATCGCCACGCTGAGCACGCTGAGCACGCGCATTCTCCCATTGTGAGTCAAGCGCACAGAGTTTGGTGCAAAGTACCCCTCCATACATAGAGTATCATCCTCTCTCATCGCCGCATCACCACCCAATCTCGCGATAGAATTATCACGACTTCGCCGTCAACCAAAAATCGCATCCGTCATCCGCGCCCCATCGCCTTTGACTCAATTCGGCATCACTCGTCGCGGCAACGTCACTGCCTTCCGAGTCGTTTCTTGAGCCTCATTGCCGGTACGGACGGAAAATATTTAACATTGGAACCCCATCTCGACCGACGCCCGCCGCGAGTCCCAGTCCCAGTCCCAGTCCCAGTCCCAACGAGGAAGATTCTGATCGTCCGAGTGTCCGAGTGTCCTGTCTCTCCTCAATTTCGCTTCCCACTTCAACAACCATGGCTCCAGTTGCACCGGCTCCAGCATGAATCAGGGCGTCTCCTCGTTGCACCCACAAAAGTCACCAAGAACACCAACAAGTTGAAGCGCACACGCTCGTAAGCACCCTTTTTTAGCTCCAGCTTAGCACCCTTTTAGCCCCTTTTGCCCTCTCGAGCCTCCTCGGTCGGCTTCGTCTCCTGCGTCTCCGTCCCTGAACTCCCGGGCTCCTTTGACTCGGTGTCCACTGAAGTACGAGGGGCCTTTCTAGGGTGTCCCAGGCTCTCGCAAGTCCCCTGGAACATGGCTAGGGTTGAGGAACACACCCCCTGGATCAACAGAGTGGATTCTCCAAGAGACACCGCCTTTGTTATGGAGCAAATCACCCTTCACGCCCAAGAGCTGCTTAGCAGCCCAACGAGTGCGAGCCAGTGCCAGCCAGTGCCAGCCAGTGCCAGCCAGTGCCAGCCAGTGCAAGCCTCGAGGGCCCAAGTTCTGCGCAGCACATTCCAGAAGCCACCGTTGTCTCATTCCCCCAATGACCGTTCGGATATTCTGGGACTACTCTATCGACCCCTGTTCGCTGACCCTGCTTTACAGTCCTTTACAGTCATCGCCCCCCCTGCATCATCCCTGTCGCGACAACGCACCGAAAAGCAGCACCCGAGGGAAATTTCCCAGCCCAGCCCACACACACACCAAAACACTCTTAAATATCATCTCCCCCCAGCCACCAGAACTTTCGAGTCTTCGACATCAACGAACACAAATCTTCGATCCAAACGCTTACCACAACGATTACCAATACGTCATCGAGCCGGAATCGTCCTGCTCATTCTCGAATCTTCGAAGCCGACAACGATCGACTTCAACCCAAATTTCAACGACTTCCTTTTCGAAGGAATTCCGATCGACCAGTTCTTGACATGTACGGATCAACGACACAGGTTTCCTCCTTCTCTCGTACCGACTACATACCACGGTGACGGGCTCGTCACATCCTCTAGCGCCACGATTTAGGGCGCGTTCGACTCTTTTCCTTTTCTTTTTATTTGGGTATCTGCGGGACATTTCAGAAAGCAGGATACCATGAACAACTACTCATCATACAACACGCCTCCCGCACACGCGGGAGCTGGATACTACGGATTCAGCGCGACTCCATCGCCTGCTGGATCACCATCCGGAGGAGCCCACGGGTTCTATCCACCACGAACTGGTCCTTCGACACGACACCATCATTCACGACACACTTCATCTGGGGACGCGTATGGATATACACAGTCCCCAAGAGCGTTCTCCCCCAGATACAACTCCAAAGGAGATTACGCGACTGCTGCCAATGTGAGTCGAAAACAAAGTTCTTGGTCCGGTCCGGGGCGTCATGAGCCGAAGCAGCGGCGCAGTTCTTTCTCCTATCGAGCCTCTCATGGGGATTCCGACGAGGACGATTATGAATATGTTGAATATATCGTGGATGGTGTTGTCTACCGAAGAGCACGACGGCCGACAAAGCCAACTTTCAATTATCGTGGTGGGCATGGCACTGATTACTATTACTCTCAGGGCTATTACGAAAAGGATGAACCTGAGGAACAATACCAACCCTCACCAAGAAGACGTCGACAATCATCATCGACACCACAACGACCAACACCCGCCCGCGCGGCCGCGCCAAAAAAGCCGCCACCAACACCAAAGGCCACCGACGCTGACGCTCGTAAGCATCGCATTCCTCCCGGATACTCGCTCAAGAACTGGGATCCTTCGGAAGAACCCATCATGCTTTTGGGCAGTGTCTTCGATGCTAACAGTCTCGGAAAATGGGTTTACGACTGGACGGTCTACCACCATGGACCAGCCACCCCAATTGCCGACATGGCCGGTGAACTCTGGTTACTTTTGATCCAGCTGGCAGGCAAGGTCAAGCGCGCGGAAGAATGCATGCCACGCATTCGAAAGGAGGAGAACCGAGAGATGGTGGAAGACTTCATCGAATCTGGCGAACGATTGACCGACAAATTAAAGAAGCTTTTGAAGGCCTGCGAAACACCAATGCTCAAGGCAGGCAAGCGAGGAGGAAAGGAGCAAGCGCAATTGGGCAAGAACGCTGGTACCGAGTTCGTCGACTCTATCTTTGGTCGCGATCGTCAACTCGAGCACACCGAAAAGTTCATGGCTTCCATCCGCCTCTGGAACTTGCGATTCGACGCCAACTGCGAGGATATCTTGCGCAGACCAGGACAATAGAGTCTTGAAGAAAAAATTACCATAACAAAACATAACATTGCAGAGATCTGCACACATGGTCAGGGAAAGATGCACAACAGAATTTGCACCCCCACGACCCACAACATGGAGGGGAAGGAAGATGGCAGGGCAGAAGAACATTGGAGCTGGAGTTTCCGACGTGCGTTTTTCTAATATTTTTTTCCTTTCTTACTGGACTACTCTGCGATACCCCTCCGCTGCGTTTCTAGATGGCTGTAAGAGTAATATTTTTTGATCTTTGCTTTTACTTCTTGGTTTTTTTATTTTTATTTTTTTTATTGAAAGAAGGGGCAAATGAGGAGCAATCCTTTTTAGAGATCAACGGAATCACATTCGGGGAAAAAAGAAAAGTTTGGTCCGTGGCTTCCTTTTTTTAACTTTTCGCGAGAAGATGAGATGGATATTGGGAATGAGACCAAGTGTATATCCGAGGAGATATGTCACCTTTGGGGAATAATGATGGGGCGCATCGTATGGGTTGCATTTATTTGTTTTGGGAGGAGAATGAGGGAATGGACACCTTTTGTAATTGTAGTTGGCACCTTAAGTTCTTTTGATAGGGGGGATTCTTGCTTTGCATTTTTTTTCGCGCGCGCTGCTCGTCTGGTTGGCTGGTTCACGGGGTTTTGTCGTTTGGAAAGATATGAAAAGATTCAATCTATACCCTGTCTTTTTTTTATATGTGTTTGCTATGCTATCTGTGATTGTGAAGTTTTCCATGTCGCTAATATCCTGCCCCTTGTGAGAATTAATGATAGTCTAATTGTCAACAAAATCAATCTTACGTATATGCCTTTCTTTCCCAAGTCCTCTGAATTTTTTTGCATTTACTCATATGGCGATTTAGTCACTCGCTCTCCTTCCTGCCCCTTTCAAAAATCACAACGTCAAAAAAATACACGCAGCCTTGCTTTGCTTACCCACCCTCGCGATCCAATAATCAAATTTATCCAGTTTGAACCAATCACCACACCCCTCTCGACGCACAGCCCGTGATTTGCTTGAAAATAGAATTCTTTCTTACACCTCCCTCGCAAATCTCCTCTATTTACGATTCGCACGCTTTTACGTGAGGGACATGTGAATCCCTCGTGGATGTGGAGGTGTGACCTACCACGCCGACTATTTTCACACAAAACCGTGCCATACGATACCCTGAATGGTCGGCGTGGGAGATAATGTGGAATGGTGGATGTGTGGTAGTGGCCAGGGTAGTAATTAACCGTTTAATGGTTGGAGCCTACGAGGATGGTGTGGTGTGGTGCGGAGTGGAGGGAAGGTGTGGTATGGTA
>LLCD01000124.1:0-27845 GCA_001414355.1 Hymenoscyphus salicellus
GATACAAAGTGCCTGGGTTCTATGACCTCGTGGTTGAAAATGGAAGAGCTGTATCATCAGGACTCGTTTTGAGATATCGGACAGTCTAGGCAGTTAACACAAACTTATTCACACTCTCTCGGCCGCTGCCAGAGCAAACCTTTTTCCATATAAACCTTGTCCGAGTACGACTTGCTTGGATGAGAGAGAGCATTGTAAGAATAGCGATGAGAGGAACGCTTCCCAGCCACCAGGTTGGAGAAGAGATCTATGGCTTATCTGCTTCATAGGAGCAGAATAAATAAGGGATGTTACATAATTGAAAACCAGGGAAACTCGAGTTTCAGACAACTCAGATGCATGGGGGAGGGATGTAGATTCGACAACATCTTATGAATCGGTACCAAGAGATCGGTTTCAAGGGTGGGTTGAGAACAAGGCTTGATTTATAGAGGTGAAGGTTTGAGGAAGGTGAAAATGCGAGAGGTGGTTTAGTGCGTGAGGAATGAGGAGGGACTGGAGCGTGTATCATCAGAAATTCGTTTCTTGAATGTCATAGTTGGAAACATGATTCTTGTCGGGATATTTGAGCTGTAGACCAGCACTTTTTTAAGAGCAATTCTATTCCCAGGCGGGGTATGTACTTTGAGCTCTTACCGTATAAGGGGTGAGTGGTAAATGAGGTGTTTTTGCGGGTGGATTTGTCTAAACCTATACATGCCGTGGGTGCAAATAACTGGTGAGAGGCGAGTTTTTGAAGATGTCTGTGGAGTTTTATCTGATAGTATAACTCTTGTGGCTTTGATTCTCAGTTTCAAGACTCAAGCCCGTGGCATTTTCCAATTAGGAGGTTGAAAACAAACTTATACCACGATAATGTGATTGACAGAGTAACTTCAATGAACGTGTTCTTTTTACTGTGAGATCTTCTTTTGGGAGATGGGGGGTTATAATAGGGATGTAATAGTAACTTTCATGAAGGTGGAATATTGTTTTAAACATAACTGGAGGTTGTTAATTTATATGTTTGTTGCAAACATCAATCATGATTTTCACCCCTTAGTTTACAGTCATTAATTTTGAGCAGCTGTGCCACAACTTACTATATACATGAGAATGACTTCTGATTAGAATCACAAGGTATATGTCGTCTGGAGTCTGGAGAAAATAATCCTTTGTAAACAAGCTTGGGAGTCTTGATGGATTGTGGATCTCAGACAGTAAGTCTTTTCCAATTTCGTCTTCTAAGAAGTCTAAGCTACTCCAGGTAGCTACGATCTAGAACTCTTCAAACAAGATGTGGTATAAAAGAACTAGGACAACAAGAGAATTGTCCAAGCAACAAACACCTCGGTGTCAGTCTATTGAATTCCGTTGGCATAATAGAACGTGAGTGGAAGTAAGTAGAGCGATACTATAGACTCCCACAGCTTGATGTGATACGAGCTCCCGAACTTTGTTCCAATGCTATCGCACAGTTATTGGAGATTGTGAGTGGCTGAAAAAGTTCGACAGCATATGGAAAGTCGATAGTAGAACTCCCGCTTTTCTATACGTATAAGATATCGAAGTCCAAGCAGTCAACAGTACCCAAATCTTCTACGGGAAATTGGATAGAGGGTAACATAGAATGGGAGGGACGGGGGGCATGCAATAATGCACCCAGCAGGTCCTGAGAAATATATGCCGCTTTACATAGGTTTTTCGCCAGTTCGCGACTGTGTCTTCTTCACTAGAGAGGCCTTTATAAATAGCGAGTGAAGCGATGCCAGTGGAAATTGAAAAAAACTCCGGATAACTCAGAGGCGAAAACAATCTACTTTCTAGTTGTGCGAGTAAGAAATTGAACACTCGAGACTGCTATTAATATATGTACCAACTTTCGTAGTAGAGCAGGAAGGAATACCAAGGGAAAGTTAAGTATCTCGTACTCTTGTACAAAAGCCTACAACAAATTCCGAGTCGTAAACTATGGCAAGCTGCTACCCGCTTGAAAACTCTGTTTGAGCTTTACTCTTAGGAAGCAAAACGTGACGAGAAACATTTCGACACCGCGTTGTACTTATTCTTGCGGATTTTACCAAGCCTTAGAGTGAAAGCTCCGAAGCTCAACTCAAACAAGCACATTCGCTCTACTTAGAAGATGCCGGGGGAAAGTTACCATATAATCAGCAAGAAGGGTCCAAGAGTATCAAGGTCTCCCATTAAATGGAGAAATTCTACTGCAGTTGTTCCTCATTGAAATGCCGAGTGGTCGGCAGCAAATGAAAATTCGGCGGGCGACCCCCACCTCAATTTCTACTTTGATATACTGCTCATTTCAAATTATCCAACTGTCATCTAGTATTACCCGCGGAAAACAACGGAAAAAGAACAATGAGAACTGTACTAATTTGAATCACTCAAGGAAGAGTGTTTGTAGCAGAAGAACCTTGGTATAACCGGAGAGTACAAAGCTGGAATTAGCATTGCTCGGGTTGTATATATACTTATCTGACATTGTTCTCGTTTTTTGAGGAAGAAGGGATACTCCAAGGAAGACTTGGAAGCTGTCGTGTTAAGGTGAAGAGAGTCGGGTCAAAGTTTGGTTTTGAAGGTGGAAGTTAGTTAGTCTATCATGCTCCATTGCTCAATGAAAAGACTTCTTCAAAGGCACAAAAGGGAAGTGAAACACCTACTCAACTCAAATTAGAGAGACCAGGTCGTGAAACAGTAAGCAACATAAATACGAAAGTGCTAAATTATAAACCCCAATAATCAAGCAAAAGGAAGTAAATATTATTTATCAGCAACTAACAAAAGCAGTCCATGCTGTCGACGAAAAAGAAAACTTCTTTCTACTTGTTCATGAAGCCAGTCACTTAGTACTGCGATTCTGAGTCTGCGAACAAACTTCATCTCAATCCAGGAACATGAGTTAGGAGTGTATAAGACACTTGTGTTCTTTTCCCCAGCACTATTGGAAAACAAATCATTGAACCAAGACCCAAGAATTCTTGATTGTTCTTGATAGGGTTGGCAGTTTGGGTGAGAGTAGTGAGAGGTATTTCAAAAGATTATATTTCCTTCCATGAGGATGCGGAATCTCATTCTGAACTTCCCGACTCCCAAGAAAAAGTGTGATATATTTCAATCGACAGCAAAATAGAATTCGAAAACAAGAGAATTCGAGCAGATCTGGAGCTTGACCAGGACCAGGTTGGAGACCAGCAAGGAACACATCAAGTCAAGTATTGATCTCGGAGAAAGGGAAGAGAGGATTGAAAAGATCACAACATGTGAATTCCATTCCATGCAAAACTTCGGGCTTCTTTTTGTTCCTTCGATGAAAAGTTGCTAGGAGGTTGAAACGCTGGGGATAACTTCATTCTTTGAGAGCATCACAAGTGACTTCGAACACTCTTCATATCCGTAAGGTTGAAGGAAACCGGTTTGCATTCTTCCATGCAGTATCAAATAGAAACTACGATGCAGAAAGAATCACACAGCAAATCTTATCTTGATGAAAACAAACCCTCAGAACTCGATGTGACCCAAAAAACTGCCGTTGACGCGTAATGTGGATGAAATTAATAAGGAAACCAGATTATGCAATCGTAAATCTCAGGGGAGCAGAAACTGAAATCGAGAAATCGATGACCGCCCCTGGAAAAGGGCCTGCGGAAAATAGGGGGCAAAAACCAACCAGCCAATTAATTTGCGAGAAGCATGCAGGACAGGGATATAACTTTCTTCCGGGGTTGATAGCAAGGAAATCCACTCCACTCCAAAGAAATCCCACCAACAAATGACCAACCGTCACCGAATACCCGACTCGACTTTCTTCAACGGGGGCTGATGAGCGTGAAGTGCAGAGGAGGGTGGAAAATACCGCAGAGTAACATTCCCAGCCCCTAAATCACTCCAGCGTAACTCGACCAAGTTGGTTCCGGGCTTACAAGGATAACAAGCTGACCACTGGCACCTACACGAAAAACGTAGGACGGGCGACCACCGCGTTGAGGAATATCGACATTCTTTGCTGGGAGAGAACGAAGAATGAGTAACGTAAAAATACCCGGACTTGGGAAAGCCACGAAGTATCAATACGCGGATTCCAGGAAAGCTATCCCGTCTGTCATTGTGAATGGGAGAACTCGATGCATGTGCCAATCTGTCCAGCAGATACGAGGAGATAGTAGAGTAACAATACACTACTCCTCGCAGCTCGCATGTCGCATGCCAATTGTGGCCTGTAATCAAGGATTGTACCGGAGCACGCGAGCGCGATTAGTTAGTTGGTGACATCGATAACAATTCGTGCGTTCGTAAAACGATGTTGTCGTCAAGGCTTGTTCGCTGCCCAATCTACCCCACGAATTGAGTTTTTCGCCAAAGTAAATCAAAAGTAGCTGATCGAAAAATGCGAACGTTGGAAGGATTTGACAAGCAACACCCACCGAGCTTTTGGCCGTTGTTGATACCCCATACTATACTGATCTACCGCCAAGTGACAAGCGCTGATTCCAGCCCCAAGACTGAGGCTCGTGTTGTGCTACAGCGTGGCAACTTTAAACGGAGGCTCCGGAGGAAAAAGCTTTACTCAGTACGGAGTACAGAGTACAGAGGATGACGATACCAAGTAACGCCAGGAATCCTTCCAGCTTTATCGATTCCGGAGATGAAAGAAAAGAGATATGGAAATTGATCTCGTGCGACGGGACACATTTTGGGCATGTTATCAATTTGATACGTTTACTCCATATTCATTTTCCTTATTAGGTACTATACGACTAGTCGACTCATTCTCTTAACGCGGATGCAATGATTGGGTGACCCAGCCGCAGACCCAGGGAGAGGTTGCATAGCTGAATTATAATGAGGTGCGGTTACTAGTATTGTGGTGTATGTCAAGTGTATGGCAAGCGTCGGAGTGGTTGCCAAAATAAGAGCCTCCTTTACCGCTGACAGTGTTGGCAGATGCAAGTGTCTCGATTGGTTTTGAACCGACTCGCTCATCGGTTCTAAATCATACCCTCAAAGGCGGGGTGGCGGTGTTGGGGGCATCTGCAGGTCCAGCCGCTTTTACATGTGATGCATAATCATGTATTTCCCCTCAACTTCTCCACAGAATTCCCCAGGTTATTCCATACCTCCGTGGTGGGTTGGTGGTTTGTGGAGATTTGTTGAAGAGGGCTTTGTGATTACAGTAAAATTACCCCTCGATTCCTTGAGGAAAGCTTCTCTTCGTGCCTCTCGCTTCAGTTTCTCGCTTCGGAGGTATATCCCCTTTTTGATGTTTACTCCGTGTTGCCGATACTCCGTATGCAGCATGCTTGTGAAAATTTATGTTGGGGAGGAGATTAAATGGCCCACCAGTGGGCCGGTTCGTCAAGCTTTCTGTGAAACGGATGAAGTCATGATGTTTTGTTAAAATTTCTATTTCATGAGATTTCTTTCTATGTACTCCGTAAATATAACCAGTACGCCTATACAAATATAATTACAGCTTTGGTGATGCGGGTGCCAGTGTCTTCCTGTAACACCATTGCGCAATCTTAACACTAGGTTCGTCAAACACCTTCGTCACTATCTCGGCCATCCACAGGGTAAACGGCAAGAGAATGATCTGCGGTCCCCAAAATGCGGCATCAAATCCAAGTGGTCCCTCTTTGCTGAGTGGGAACGCGTCGACCCAATATGGTGTATGAATCTTGTTGACTTCCCTATACCAACCCGTCGCAGTGTATAATCTGTCGCCCAACAACCAAAGGACTGGCCCATGAGTCAGGTAAAGTGCAAATGAAATGCGACCAAGGTATTGGCAAAACCTTGTCTCAAAGAAGCTCTTCAACCATTTTATGTGTGGAATCGCAATCATGAGCATAAAAGCTCCCGTCCATAGGAACAACCATTTAGGGTCCATGTTCGCTTGAGGGTGGAACCAGGAAATATAGTACCATCCTGGAGTATCGCGAATAATCTGAACATCCGAGCCATGAGATGGGCAGCCTCCGAGATAAATGGCGCATGCGAAAAGGGCGTATGAAATCCTCAATTTGTATTTCGACAAATTCGAGATCCATTCAGGGAGGTTGTTGTTTTTGGCGAGCAGGTCCATTTCGCAGAGGAACATTCCCGAGACAAACATTGTACCGAACCAGCCATCCACAATATACATAAAGTAAAACATGAGTCCAACTTGACACCAAAGTCGTGCGTTTCGGGTGCATCTCGAAAATGCTAATAGTGCAGTGTAGACAATGATTGATCCTCGGAATTCGACAGGAATGGACCAAGCGTGGAAATTGTAGGTGAGCCAGGATTCACCTCCAGTTCTGAATACGAAAGTGAAATTCTTCATTTCACAGTACCAGTTCCAAAGTTCTTCGCGATAAGTGAGTTGATGTACTGGAGTTACTGTCCAGATCCCGAATAAATGCCATGAAGTCATGAACACAAAAGTTGTGCCTATAACCGGAATATGAAGTCGAATCCAGCGCCTAAACAATGCGGAACTCAAATTTTGTCCAAGTTGTTCATGCTCGCCGGCATAGATCAATCGAAGTGGTTTCGCAGATAAAACGTATCCAGAAATGACGAAGAAAACGGCAACCGCAAAATGGCCACCGGAGAAGAACAGTCGAATTCCCGGGAATGCGCCAAAAAAGTATCGTTCCATGTATCCAAAGCCATTCTCAAAGTTTTGGTCGGCAAAAATCAGTGTCCGTGGCCATAATTGATGATGTTGCCAGTAGACCATGAAAGCAGCCCATCCTCTCAATCCATCGAGATAAGATGTGCTCATAAGTTGTGGTCGTGGTCCTCGGGTAAGAATTGCTGGTCGGATCAGATTTATGCATCCTTTGATCGCGCTGCTTATATATGAGGATTTTGGTTGATGTTTCTCCCCTCCCCACATCTCCTCGTCCAAAATACTGCCGTTCGTGTGAACCATGATTTCGTGTGCTCAGATGAGGGTATTTGTTGGGGGTATTGGGGGGCACCAAGGCAGTAGATAGTGATGTAAAATGCAAATCAATTGAAGAATGGGATATAAGAAGAGAAGTATTCACAGCATCCCCCAAAATTTGAGGAGAGCGAGTGGTTGAGGGTGCTTTCGAAAATCGAAAAAAAGGGGAGCTTACAAGTGCAGCTCTGGTACACCATAAAGGTAATCCATGGATGCAACCCCACATATCAGCTAAGGCTTTTTGGATTGGCCACCAAGGGGCAAGGGGCAACTCGATAACAACACACCCAGCACTAGACCAACTAGGGGCATGTTGATCAATGCGTTGCCGCAAGAAGAAGCTAGTGAAACGGGTAAAAGCAACAATCTCGCCTTGTTTGGTTTCGAAATGTCATGGGCGAACGGTTTCCGTGAGCACGGAATCCACAAACAAACAGTGGCGCATGCTGAAATGATAGGAGACCGCCCTGGCTGTGATACCCCGCTCCCGAAGCTGATCTACGGCGTAGCTTGATGATCGTGATAGTATGGGGTTCCATTGGACTGAAAGGACTCTCACTATAGCGGTACAGAAATTAATAGGAGATCAAACGATTTTGATTCGAGTGCAACAACTGCGCCACGAAATCTATGGACAATTTTCCAGAATACGCTTTCTCCAAAATAAGGGATGAATCTCATAGTGATTCATGGTCCGAACGATGCGAGCAAATGATACACAGGAAGTGGAAGCTGTCTCGGGAAAACAAACTAAGAGGAAACCTAGGAAACCTAGCCCCAAACTACACGGTTATTTTACACGGTCAACCCCTAACCGAGAGCGCTGACTGGCCACCAATATATTGAAACGGCCCATTTGAAAGTAGCCAGGCTTCCCTTGTTTACGCCGAGGCAGGCTTCCGAGATACTAGCCCCTGTATGCCTGTGATAACAACCAACACTTCAAACTTCTCGATGCAACAGGTTTTAATTCCGGGCCCAATTTAAACTCGGACGATCAATGACAGTTGGGCAAGGGTCACTTCCTAGTAAGGAAGGGGGGTCGGTACCTCGACAAAAATAATCAAGGCTGTCAAGGCTGATAAAACTCCCTCAGGCCCCCCTCCCACAACCATACTCCATATGTTCCTTGATTTCTGAAATTTTGTTTTCTGTTTTCTGCTTCAATAGCTCCAGCGGACACAAACATGCAGGTCACCAATTCGATATTTGCTGGGCGACCATCGAAACAAATACGGCGAGCTTTACCGGTATATTTTGCCTGCATATTTATCGCTTTCATATTTTTCAATTCCAATTCGGTAGACACTTCTTCGCTGAAGCCCTCCAGTGTCTGGAAGCGATTATCGCCCCAATCCCCCTTATTTCCAAAGACCGGTTCGAAATTTCCTAAGAAGATATGGCAGACATGGAAAGTCGATCCCCTAGAATTCGACGAGAGAGACTCATCGCGGGCCCGGACTTGGCCAGTGAAGAATCCCGGCCATAGATACGAAGTTTTGACAGACGGCAACGATTTGGATTATGTGGAAACCCATTTCGGTCCCGACGGTCTCAATCGCCTCGACGTAGTGTACATGTACCGCACATTGACCGCAAGAATCATCAAGGCTGATCTTCTGCGGTACCTGATTATGTATGTGGAGGGTGGGGTATACGCGGATATCGACGTCGAAGCAGTCAAACCTATCGATGAATGGATTCCCTCCAACTTCAATGAGGCAGATGTCGATTTGGTAATCAGCGTCGAGATTGATGAGCCAAGTTGGAATGATCACAAAATTCTAGGCCCAAAATCGCAATCATTTTGCCAATGGACACTCATGGCGAAACCGAAGCACCCAGTCATGTTACGACTGATCGACAATGTTGTGAGGTGGATTGAGAGCGTAGCAGATAGGCAATCAAAGGGTGTGGCAGAAATCGAGCTGAATTTCGATGAGGTTTTGAGTGGTACCGGACCCTCAGCTTTCACCACTGCTGTTATGTCAGAAATGGCAGCACAAATTGGTCAAGTCCCAACTTGGGATCGATTCCACTACATCAACGAGTCTATACTTGTCGGAAATATTCTAGTTCTTCCAGTCCAAACATTTGCTTCCAATCAAGGCCACTCCCATTCTGAAGACCCGGAACCCGATCAGAAAGCTCTCGTCAGACATCACTACCATGCCTCTCTTTGGCCTTCTCGACATCCACGATACAGCCACCCTGGGCACGGAATGGTCGAAGAATGCAACTGGAAACCAGATTGTGTTCACGAATGGGACGCCAACGTGGAGAAATTCGATAGTCTTCCCGAGGAAGAAAAGGAGAGACTGATCGAAGAGCACAAGAAATTTATTGCAGAGAAATTCGACAAGGAAGAACAGGAGAACAGGGACCGCGAGAGGGAAGAGAACGAGAGAAGGGACAAAGAGCTGGATGAGAAATGCGCGAACCGACATCGAGATAGGAAGTCGGAAGAGCATAAAGAGGAAGAGGAAGTACATGATGAGGGTGAACTACAAGGACTCGAGAAATCAAACCCCGAAGAGCACCACCAATCTCAAGATGATCAAACTGAGAGTAACAAGGATGAGCACAAGAAGGAGGGGGATTCGAAATCCGCAGAAACCTCGACATCCACTTCAAATTCCTCGATAACCTCTCCTCCCTTGGTATTTCTACAACCACCACCAACGTCGATGTCGAGCTCGTCCCAGACGAAGGCAGCAGAGACGAGAGCTTCCGAAACGAAAGCGGCAGCAACGAGAGCACCAGCAGAAGACAACCCTAGGCACACAGATGCAAGGAGGAGTCGAAAATGAAGTGAGCATAGCGGTATGGGCGGCATAGCGGTTAATTTATTCCATTTCTTGTGAATAAACATTTTGGTTTGGGATATAATGGCGTTTTGCAGATAGATCTTCTGGGGAGATCATCATTTAGAGGGATAAAATACCATGTTGTACATTTGCTATTTAGCTTGATATCTTAAAATATAAGAATCTACATATCACAATCCTCATGTTCTTACAATCTTGCTGTCTAGATTATGTTGTGTTGAATATCAAGACCTTTTGCCCCTGGTTCGATTAGCGGGAGGTGTAGTAGCAGATTTTATTTCCATACCTGGCCTAGTACAGAGGCAGAGATGTCAGATGGCATGAACCTTAGATGTTTCACTCAGACTCCTCGAGATGCCAATAGATGTCACCTGAATTCCCGTTGATGCGACAGAATAAAAGTACCAGTTTCGTATCAAATTCATCCAATGTTTTTTCAGCACGACCGAGTCTTCGGCTATTGGCGTACCGAACCCCTTCCCCTTCCCGTCCCGAAACGCAGGCTTTGCGAGAATCTTAAAACTATTCCTAAATACATGACAAGTGTTCCTTGGTACATGATGGATTTACACTTAAGTGTGAACTACGGAAGGGATTCGGACAGCATGATATAGAAACACCCCAACTTCAAAATTTCCCTGGGCGATATATCTTGTTTCAAACAAAGTCTAGACCAAGTGAATAACCCTGACTCCAAAACAAAAAACGAAAAACGCCACCCTTCTCTCAATCAAGATCAGACCTCGCACTAAAATCCAAAGAACTCCCCCCAACTTCCAAAACCCCAAACACCATACTCTAAATTCAAAACAGGGTACTCGTATTTTCCAAAATGTTTCAACCTCTTCATAGAAAGTAAACACTAAGGTCTACATCTCTCCTCCAACACCGATCCACCCTCCCCAACCGACTCACTGATAACCCCACGTCGACAGCCGGTACTAGGGGCTGTTTTCTTACACAACTTTGCAGAATCAAGCTTCAACACTGTCCCAATTTTCGCGCCATTTTTATCCAGTCGTTCTCGACAATAGCAAAAGCTGAAATCGTCCTTTCCGTTTGGGCCGTTAAGCATTGCTAGCATGTCTTTGAGCTTGGTTTTCTTCTCTTGGTCTTCTGGAAGACGACAGACGGGTAGATTCCAGAGACCTGGGTGGGCGTATGTTGGTCCAGCGGTGAGTTCTGGATGTGGACGAGAGTTATCGATCGGGTTGTTGAAAACGTTATTGTAGGCATAACCTCCAGTCAAATAGGCATCAACACTTCCTTTGATAGCATCCCACGTGGTGAATCCGCTGTTCATCTGTCCCCAGCCTGGTGGGTCAATTGTTGTGGGAACGGTCAACGGCCCTTGTGGTCGTGGCATTACACTGGAAAATTAGCTTTGGCTTGCATGGTTGTATGTATTTGAGACAAACCTTTGCAAGTAACACCCCATGTTTTGATAGTACATTTTGAGTCGACTGTCGTTGTTTCCCGCTTTTACTTTATTTGAGTCGACTGAGAGGTTAGTATACATAAACGACGGAAGAGCAAGGATAGGTAGCACTTACACTCCTGTTGGGTCATGGGAAAACACATGATATAAACATTTTGTGCTTTCCAAGCTGAATTGATAACTGAGCTGAGAATCATACTTGTATAATAATCCCGTAAAGATGTTGGAGTAACCTTTGTGTTTCCCTGGTTTTGATTCAAAATCGGGATTTCTCTAGCATCAAGCCAGGCTCCATGATCCAACATCTCCATGAATCCGGGGTGGAGATTTGTCGAATAAGGGCCGCGGATAGAGAATTCCTCGAATGCTTGCCCTAGAAGTTTAGTAATTCCTTCCGTAAATGTCTTTCCAACGCTGAAAGGCAAACGTTAGTAAGCCGGCGGCTATTTCCAAGAAGTTGAGAATTGGAGCTTACATTTCATTCTCTGAGATATGTTTGAATGTCTTATCTCCATTCGGTATTGCCATAATACCATTGCCAATCACACCGGCAATGACGTTAACAGCAATACCAGCCGCTGGTCCGCCAGCCCACACCCCAGTTAAAATAGTAGCTGTTCCGACTGCAGCCAGAATCTCTTTTAAAACAAGGTTGGCACCGTCGTTATTTGGGTAGTAGGTTTGTTGTACCGTAACTTGCATTCCTTGGTAATCTTTAGAGGCGAGGTTTACAGCATTGTACAGAGAATTCAGCCACTATTTTTCAGTTAAAACCAATTAATCAAACGTTTCGGAAGGATAAATATCCATACAATTTTAACGTTGCTCATGGAGACCACTACTTCGTAACCCCAACCGGAATTCGCTTTGCCAGGGTTCTCCATGTTTAAGCAATCCGGCCTTCCACAAGTCCCAGGATTTCCAAGATAACAAGAGCCCAAACTTTGTTCTAAACCCAAAGGTTGTGCAAAAGCAGAAGTGAAGTTACTCTTTGATTCAGGGTGACTGGATACCCATTCTGTGTAGTCTGCTTAGAAGGAGGTTTATCAGTGGATGGAAAAGACAAACCAGTTAGTTGTCTAGTTGTTTGTGTTTGGTCCCACATAACCTGTGATAATGAGGTGCCTAATCAAATTAGCTAGAATTTGCTTGAAATGAGAGTGAGACTCACCTTTGAGGTCATTGCAGGTTGCTCCAGGAGAGTTGTCGGTGATTCTCTTGTTGACACTCATAAGCGAATTCTGGATTTCTCCGGAGTTACTATGAGCTGAATGGTCTGCAACTCTAGTTTCAAAGATTCTAACAGGGTTTGGAATGCCGAGACCAAGAGAAGGAGAAAGAAGAAAAGCATACAGGAACGCCGAAACCGCGTTTCTGCTGGAAAATAGCGAAGAAGACATCGTTTGAAGTGAATGAAGCCTTTGAATATAGAACTCGATGGATGAAGAAAATTATTGTGTTTATTTCGAAGGGAGCTCCAACGAGATAAATACATGACTTGGAATTACTTCGCCTCGCCAAGTAACAGAGGAGTTTAGACAATTATGTAGAAGTCGGTCTACATAGCCTCCTTCAAAAATTCCTGCTCAAAGTTATATTGCCCCTTTAATGACCCCTTTCGTAAAACTCCTAGTATATGCCCAACGAAAGGAATGTTTGTGTTTTGAAAATATGCTGCTGACTTGGATTTCCAACTTAAAAACCCCGTGACATGAATATCTGGAGAATGATAGGAAGAAGTTGAATCCTTCATGAGGTCACAGATTGTTGTGAACGGCACAATTACAGCACAAATGGCGTGGATGATAGGACGAGAAGCTGTCAGCTACACATGTAGAAGGATTCAAGGCTCAACATAATAATTTGAGAGCTGAATGTAGTTGGAACAGAAGGTAACTTGAAACGTCTGTGCCGTCCCAAGGAAAAATACCTTTTTATAGCACGACACAGAAAATAGGGAACCCTTCCTGCGATAACATGAAAGATACACTTAAAACTACTAAGCTACATGTCTGGGGACTGAATTCATACCAGAGAATCAAAGTTGAGGCCAACCACTGCCTTCTGAATTGGATTAACAATGCAATTATGTACAGCACCAAAAAGAAGCCTCTGCTTTACATCCATCTGAAAAATTAGACACCAAAACTGACTCATTTATGGATGGACAAGATTTATCGAGCTTTCCAAGCAGGCAGTAGCTCAACGCCTTTGCCATCAACAAGCGTGCCGCTGATGTTCGTATGAGCCACGAACCACACTCGTGCTTGCATCCATCAACATCAAATGAGCTGGAACTAGAATCCTAAATGGTAAACAATGTTTACAGTAATACACCTTGGAGGGAAGGCGAGTAGAAAATTGTTTCTATTTTATTTGCTTCACATTTATCTGATAAAATTGGGGAGAAAAAGGTAGTGAAATTTAGTTTTCAAATGTTAAGCGAGGCAGGAGTCAACCAATCGTGACAATCGTCAACAAAAGTGACAGAAATCACTTGACGGAAAATATTCATTCTGCAGAGAAATATCTTCAACCCTAGTTGCGCATCATGCACACGCCCCCCCCCCTCCATACTCACGAAATGAAATAAACTGTTGGTCCTGTTGGTTTCGATGGATCTGGAAGCTGTAGAGTTTATCCGGACTTAACCGATTGATTGAAGTCACCAACCAACCACTCCGCTGGGTTCAACTGGGGGGATATTTTAGGCGCCAACAGAAGGTTGAGTTTCAGATGTATTTACTTCGCCTCGTCAACCACAGTATTGTCTGTTGGTTGGATTTATAGTATTCTGATTGCCCAAAATGTGGTTATTCTCCAGTCCCCTTCCAAAATTCATAACTCTTGTTTGTTTTATCAAAGAACCTTCACAACATAAAAATGTTTTCCTTGCTATTGCTTGCTGGAATACTTGGTTAGTTCTCCGATATACTCTTATTGCTGCTATCTGCTACCACTTGCTGGGTTTCTGACATCCCATTTAAGCTACCGCCTACTCGGAGAAAACATGCGACCTAGTTTTTGAAAACGCTACTTTTGACAGCCCAAAAGAACTTCAATCTGGACTCCAGGGATGCACAACAATCAAGGGACACATTATTCAACTCTCTCCACTATTTGGCGACGTCTTGACACTTCCAGGATTGACAGAAGTGGAAGGAGGGATCACAGTAGATACGTTCACCGGATACGGTTGGTCAGACGTAAGACATGATTTTTTGTATGAAGAAGGTTCTCTGAAGACAATCGTATTCGACAACTTGACATCTATCGGCAACTTAACTCTTGGTGACGCGTTCGCATTGCAAAACTTACAGCTGCCTTCATTGCTGAAGACTGATTACCTCGAATTGCATTCAAACAACACGGTCAATATCACTCTTCCCGATGTGCGCAGTATTGAAAAATTGCTCCTTAGAGGTAGCTCAAGGTAAGGATCTTCCACAAGATAATTTCGTTGAAAGAAATGTTGAATGATGACAGCTGACAATTTCCCTTAGCTTAATGGCTCCTGAGCTTGCATGGATAAATAAAACCTTCTCCATCGACAATCAGAGAGGTCCGGACAATATGACAGTTGTAGGTAATGGGGACACCGTCTCCCCTTCCTTTCTTTTCTTCTGAGTCACATCTTAAATCATTCCTGAACTCCAGCAATTATCTTGTGCCGTATCCCGTGACGTTTTTGATAAAGCAATACTGACTCTCCCATCTCCTAGAACTTGCAATCCTTGCTCACCACAGGAGACATGACTCTGATTGGAAACTTCTCAAGGTAACACCCAACAGTTCAAATACATCGTACATTCAACTAACAAAATGCTCAAGTATTATATTACCACAGCTTTCGACAACGGGAGATATTACTATCGATGTGGGAATCCCAATCGAAGTGAGCCTCTCAGAATTAAGATCAGCAAACAATATCCGCGTAAAAGGGGCAATCTCAAGGTATATACATGTCTCTCTGCCTGCAAATTTACCTTTCTAATATTCGTGTCAGTTTCTGGCTACCAGGTCTCGAGTCCTTAAATGGAGACCTCGAGATTATAAGCAATGTTTCAATAAAATGCGATGCCCTTCAAACTCGCTGGAATCAGACTTCCAAAGGAAGTAATTCGAAGTTTACATGCTACGGAGCTACCCCTACCCCATCCCGAGCACGAAAACTCAGACTCGGACTTGGAATTGGGCTTGGACTAGGCGTTTCATTACTGGTTTTGTGCGCATTCTTAGTGTGGTATTTTGTTTTTAAACAAAAGAAGCAGGGAAAGCAGGAGTATGAGATGCCAAAACACTCGGACCGCCAGGAACAATGAGTAGATATAGGGTGTATTAGCTTTCAAGATTGTACGAGGAACATATTCAGGAACCGGGGTTTGTAATGAAATGCAGGTAAATGTTTGCTTTTTGGAACTGATGTGTATACTGGCATTTCTTGAGCAACATTAGTGACTTGCTTGGCTTGGAATAATTTATTATTTATATAAGTGATGTCCCAGCGATTGTTTCTGGCCCTTGTGCATAGCTTGATACAACTCCGCAGCTCAAACAATCCAATCCTTTATTTTGATAATTTTATCATTCCAGGTCATTGAGCGATTAACTGTCTTCAAATACTGTAGTAGATAGCATCTCTTTTTAATTGCAGCATACCCACCAAGACTTACCGTGATGCCTAACGAATAAAGAAATTTAACTCGAAGAATATTTCTTGTCAATAAAACCTATATTGAATAAGTTGGTATTACTGTTGGTAATTTTCTTCTTATCCACGTGGGATACAAACACTACAAAATCAGGTAACCTAAGCGCTCCCCTACCCTCTGCAGATTTCTCATACGGGGCTGTGATTGCGAACTTGAAAGCGCCGCAGCAGGTTGGTTGCTAGATGGATCTTCTCAAGTATGTGGGCAAACTCCATGACCTTTCAAATTTCTTTGTTAGAGTTCGGTTCTTTAATTGTTTCGTGAATTCTTTTTTCAAACAACCAAACAAGAAAATGTATTTGTTTCATGTACTTGCGATCCCCCCCACAAGAAAAATACAATTTTAACAATTTATCTTCTAGGTGCCGTCACCGCACAGAAAGTTTGCACACTGACTCCTGAGGAGAGCACATTCAGTAATCAAGACGACATAAAATCGAGACTAGCAAATTGTACAACGATCGATGGAAGTCTTTACGTTTTCCCGAAATTCGAAGGAACTTTATCGCTCCCCGGGATTGATACGATACTTGGTAACCTGGAACTTGGAAGATACTCCCTCGTCAGCGATCAAGTAAAAAATGGCCAGATTGCGTCGGGGCTGAAATCTGTCGTTCTCAACGATTTAAGTTCAATGTACGTAATGGACACATCAAGGGCACAATATCCGGAAACTGTAAGCATGCAGGAATTGAAAAAGGTCATGGAAACTTCAGTTCAACTCCAGTCGGCTCGTCGTATAGTCTCCCATCATTGGACACCGTTGATTCCCTCAATTTCCTGGGGAATTTTTAAAAGTAAGTAGTCTTTATTTCACTATCAAGCTCAATAATAAAAAACTTGCTAAGAACACCGTGGAAAAGTATTGAGTTGTCGAATCTGAAAACCGTCAATGTCACATTGCTCATCGACAACCAACCAGGGGAGAGCTCGCTACCTGTATCCTTTCCCCATTTGACCACTGCATCGAGTATTGACATGAGAGGAAAACTCTCAAAGTAAGCTCCCAGGCACGAAAACATTAGGATGATTTCACCCTTTGTTGCCCGTTGATAATACAAATGAATTGTAGCGTGGCTTTCCCATAGCCCATACTTGCTGAAGATAAGTTCCGCATCAAAATCATTGGTTCCATAATTGTTGATGTCCTGGCATTAACTAATGCCTCCGATGTGGCGATCGATGGCAAGTTTGAAGGGTCGGCGGTGGCACTCTGAATACATGCTTCATGCTGATTCTGGAAATAGCAATTTGACATTCCCCTCCATGCGGGATTAGATGGGGTTTCAAGCATCAAAACGAAGAGTACTTGGGGCGGACCGATTTTTGTGGAGTTCCCAAACTGGTACATGCAAATTTCAGGGTACGTTCGTTTCCCGCTCACCAAACCAATACTTATTCGAAAACCAGTGTCTCACTCTCATCGCTCCAACATATCAATGGGCTCTTTTGGATCCAGAGCAATGTCACAATGGAGGGCTGTAATTCCCTCCACGACATTTGGGAGAGAGCCCAAAAAGACTTAGCGGCTTGGTTCACCTGCAAGGGGGCTACCATCAACTCATCCTAACCACGAAAACCCAGGCTTGGGTTGGGATTTGGACTAGGGGTTGGTATTCCTTTCTTAGTGCTTTGCACAGTTTTAGTTTAGTTCTTTGCTTTTAGGCAAAAGAAACAGGGAAAAGAGGGGCGTGAGATGGCAAACAGTGGTTGCAAACAAAGGGCGATTACTGATGAGTAAATATAGGGAATAATATGACTTTCAAGAGTATAAGAAAAATGTTCAGGAACGGCGTTGGTAATTAATTGGAAGTAAATTTTATAGGTTTGTGATTAGCACTTGGTAATATTGTGATATTTTGGTGCCTCAGGCACATATTCAGGCACAGATCACGTTATTATTACTTAAATTGTCTATTTAGTCAGGGCTTCTCCCACTTCAGAAAGGCAAGCAATTTTGGTGCCAAGATATTATCACAATATGTTCCGGTGAATCCACGTGCTTGAGTTCACGTGAGTAGCTTGCTTGTAGGATGCCACTCTACTGTCTCTTTCCTCTTCATGCAATAAGATATAGGAATGCGACCACTTGTTGCATCACACTTTACGACCACCAAGTCGTACCAACAGGGACTGATGTATCTGCTGTAATTTTTTGAGAGCGATATTAGTGGTTTCTTTGGTTTCTGTTATTGATAGGGATATCTCGTGCCACTATCCCGATGAATGTATTCATCTGACTCCCCTAGAACCTAGGTTTCGACATCTAGCCATTCCCAAAGAGGTAATCAGCGTTAACTTGTTGTACATCGCAAAAGGGTTAAACAACTACGGAGTCTGCTTCACTTTCCTTAACCCGAGCTCTGGCCTCGAGCAAATAGTATAAACAAAGTAAAATTGTCCATTAACTGGAATATAAACCGAGATACCGTTTCACTACTAGTTAAGCAATAATTTCAGGGGCGCGTATGCGTGTGGTGGCGATGAAGCTGGATTGGCGAATATAAAACAGTAATGTATCCCTTGAGCAATTTTCTTCTTCTTCACTGTAGATGGATGTGAGAAATAACCCTTGCATATTATATATCTCCTCCTGGAATGGCAACGCCATTCCAGTTTCCACCTTCTTCGAAATCTGTTAGCTTACTACCCTCGAGGTAGACAAAAAGAGCAACTCTACTAACTTTTACAAGAGGTATATCTTGAAAGAATGTGGTCGTAAAAATATACCAAAAATGCAAATACAAGCAGAAACTACTAATTAACTGCCCTCCTTATATTAGGAGAGTTTGGTTAGTTTTGCGTTGCGTTATCCCCAGTTTAAATTTCCAGCGACAAGCTTCCATTTGGCGCTTACCCGTGACTTTATTTTTGGCCCCCGAACCTTGGTGTAGCTTATCTATTGGTTTACTGGCTTACCTGCTTACTTAGTAGCTTATCCAACACAAAGTTTCGGGGCCAAAAAGAGAGGAGGGTTACACAAGAACTTGGAGCGCGAAAATGAATTTTATGATAGGAGTGCAAAACCATGAGAAGTATGAGATAGATGTCGAAAGGTGGAAATATCTACCTAGGAAGAGTTATTGGTGTAATATAGTGGGGTTCTGGGTGGAGCATGCGGCTAGCCATTGCGTTGAGAATGCCAACGTTCTCGACCAAATGTTGCAGAATAGTTTGTCGGGAGAAACGCTGGTTCTTTTACCTAGGTAGAAGATGGTTTACTGGCGGGTTACTGGCGGGTTACTCGACATGAATTTTGGGAGCCATAAAGCTTTTAAGAAATGTTCATAAATACCTTCCACCCTGGAATCGAACTCTTAGCACCGAGCCATTTCTGTTGCTGGAATTGAAATGGCAACTTTATTTGAAGTCTGCCAATCTAATTCCTTTGAGACATATTCTCATTACTGAGACATCGACTCGGACTCTTTCCTACTATAGGGCTGATTCTCGAACTTTCTTGTACGCGGCTAGTGTGATGGTGTTGCCTCGAACTCTGGCAATGTATGGATCGGTATGCTACATAAACGACATGCAATCCAACTCAACTCACTGGCGTCGAGCGCCAATCGTTTTCAGCGCATTGCGATGTATGATAAAGCGGTCAATGACTCAATTCTTGGTGTTGCATAATGACTGCCGGGCCTTCGTATACTCTCATCCTCGAGGGACGTATAGCATCAATGAAATGATAGAAAACTGCTCGAGCAACTGGTTATTGGGCAATGAAGGCACACCGAATCCTGAAGAAAGCGATTCCAGATTCTTCAGCGTAGAAATAATGACAAGTTTCAGCGTCACTGCTGCCACCACACTACCAATGAATTGACAACACATTCGTGCAGTAAGGCAGGTGTAGGGGAGGTCTATTTTTCGCCGCCTTTCCCGCGGGTCTGCACTTGGAAGCACATAACCTGTCCTCCACTCATATGCATCTAAGCAATCATCGTCCACTGGAGTCAGGTGAGGTTACTCTGAGATGAAGAAATCCTGGCGCAAATCATTGAAGCTCCACAGACTCGAACAAACAAGCAAAATTACTTGAAAATAAAGCAAGAAATTAAAACCGATAGAAAAGGGGACTGCAACTATTCGAGGCTGATCGCAGGCAACTTTACACAACAGAAAAGGCAGCATCACGAACTTTCGCGATTAGATTGATTGTGAAATTGAAATTAGAGAAGTCGGAGCTGAAGCTGTCGTCCCCCAGTGGCAAACACAGATTGATGCCAAGCACGAACCCCCAGCCACACCTTTTTTGACGCTCGCTCACGATCTCACCACTACAACCTGGTAGAAGTCAACAAGAGCCGCCCGCCCCATCCCAAAATCCTCACCCAACATCACCCTCCCCAAAACAAATGCTTTTACGACTGCCCCGGATAAGATCAACCACAACGAGAAAGAGCCATCATGATGGCCGATCATAGCAGCTCCAGGCGCCGCCGCAGCCCGGGAAGCTCTGTGGGTGGCAGACGAAAAGATCGAGATCGAGACTCGCGACGAGCGCCCTCCGAAATCGTATACGAAGAGCCGCAACGAATGCGCGTCGAGCCCTCACCCTCACCCTCGACCAATATGCCCATGCCTATGCCCATCGAACGCGGCGTGAATAATATCGCATACGGCGGTCATAATACATACCTTTCCTCGTCAAACTCTTCGAGCTCGAGCTTTGAACTGGTCGACATTTCGCGCTCATTCCCCCCCAAGCGAAGGGGTTTAGCAACGTTCTTCACCGCGCCCTCGGAACGCCGCAAGCTACGAAGACGCCATAGCAGTCGCCTATTTAAGCTGAACAATTCAAGCAGTTCTAGTGTTAATAGCGATTTGGCTTATGGCAATGGATACATCAAAAGACCCAAGCTTAGGAGGGTTAGATCTAGGTCGGGAAAGACGATGGACAGAGAGAGTGCACGATGGAGTGAAAGGGAAAGAGAGAGACATAGGAATAGTGACGGAGGACGATACAGTGGCTCAGAGCGCCGCGGATATGCCAGTGGCTCTGACCGAAGAGGTAATGTTAGCGGATCGGAACGACGCGGTAATACAGAGGCAGAGATTTTAGCAGTGGGCGCTGGTTTGGCGAAACTTGCTAGGGACCAGAACAAGCATGACTTGAGGAATAGTAAGAACGGAAGAAACCCCCAAGTTGTTGCGGTGAAGGATAATAATCACCATTATGGAGCTGCTGCAATGGGCGTTGCAGGTGCTGGAGCTCTATATGGAGCAAGCCGTGGCTTGAGCAATTCGAAAATCAGCCATGGATCCGACACATACGACGAAGATGGATGGGAATCTGCCTCTGATGCCGAATCCGAAAACAGTGTTGATTCGAGATTGGCTTTTGGAGCCGAAGCAGCTGGTGGATGGTGGGGTAAGGAAAAGCATCGTCCTTTATCCAGAAAAAATACTGTTGTGGACCCTCGATTATTTGGGCCAGAAAACTCCCTGAATGGCTTTGTCGACAGACCTGTTGGGTTTGAAGAAGTTACATGGTCTTCTTCCAGCGACTTTGGTCAGCAATACCGCACCTACTCGGAATCTGTTGGTCCCAACGAGAGTTTCAGCGGTTCACAAGCATCACTTAAGCATGTATTTCCCGTTCAATCTTCTGGAGATCCTACAAGATTTGAAGCTGCAAGAAATTCTGTCGCATCTGGGTCAGAGCCATATATTTCATCTAGACCTGGTCCAGCTCCTTTGCAACCTCAGCCATATACCCCTGTATCTCAGAGTCTTTACAACGAACCATTTTCCAATATATCGGAATCGCCTAGCATTTTAAAGAGAAATTCGTCATCTGGGAAAAGCAACTCGGTTGCCCAAGCTGCCTTGGCGGGCGTTGCAGGTGTGGCTGTAGGGGCTGCCATCGCTTCAAGCCGCAGTGATGACCGGAAAGACAAAGACAAACGCAAAGAAAATGATCGTGACGACATTTCCCGTGTAAGCTCCAAGCGACGAGAAGATCGTGATGATGTGTCTCGTGTAAGCTCAAGACGGAGGGACGAAGAGCGTGACGATTCTTCTCGTGTGAGTTTGAAACGCAGAGACAGTGACAAAAAGGAAGGTAAGGACGAACGCCGTCGAGACAAGCGTGACAGCCCTGATCGTGACGATCGCAAAGACAGAAAGCGAGAGAAGGAGAGGAAAAAAGAGGGCTCTCGATATTCCGACGAAGAGCGCCGGGAGAAAAAACGCGACAAACGACGTGAAGACGCACGAGAGGAAACCCGAGATGAGAGACGTGAGAAGCGCCGTGAAGAACGTAATGACCATCGCTCTGAAGTTGCCACTCGCCCAGAGATCCATTACGATGACAGAAGAGCCAAGAGCGAAGCAGCAGTTTCTACTGTTTCTGCAATTGACCCTATGATGTTCCAAGTAGCAGATGATGCATTCCCAACCCCAGCAACTTCACCACAAGGACATCGACGCCACGAGTCTGTTCCTAAAGTTGTTACTGTTGAACGAGAGCCAGAGTTCGTCCGCAATAGGAGCTCATCGATCAAAGATGCACCTTCTAGCCACGGAGGTGACTATTTTAATGAAGCGCAATACAACGAGAGAGGTCAACGTTACCAAGGAGGAGTTAGCGACCATGGTCTTTACAATGCCGAAGCCGCCTACAAAGACACCAGCCACTCTACCGCGCCAATCGCGGCTGGTGCTATTGGAGTTGCAGCTGCAATTGTTGCAGGTGAAGCCTATCGGGAGTCTAGGTCTGAAAAGAGACGCAATGAGAGACGACAGCCCTCTGAATACGGACAGCCTTCCGAATATGATAACCATAACACCAATAAGCCGCGTGGTCGAGAGCCTGAACGTGATCCCGTCCAAGAAGAAGCAGATAGAGCTTACCGCGAGATCGTCATGGCTCGAAAGATAGCGTCTCAAGTTATTCGCTCACGGTCAGCCTCTCCAGATGGCTCAGTTGTAGGAAGATATGCTCGTAAGGAGGAAAAGGAAGAGGTCCAGATTGTAACCCCTCCTGAAATGGACCATCCCAAGGATAAAGGCCCTTACGATGCACCCAATGCGGATTTTCAACCCGATTATCAATTTGATGACCCAAGACAGTTTCGTCCTTTCCAAGATCGTTCGAGCTCTGCATACTTAAAGCGAGACCCTGACGCTGTTAAACCAAGGCCTCTCTTGAATCTCGTTCGACCTACACCGACGCCATCTCCTCTGCCCGAAAAACAAAAACAATCTGCCAAATCGGAGACATCTCGTGCAGAGCCATCTCGTTCGGAACCCTCACGTTCGGAACCAACCCGCTCAGAATCTGGCCGCTCGGAAACTGCTCGTTCAGAGCCACCCAGATCATCCAAATCTAGGGACCGTAACGAGAGGCCTCGTACAGCCGTATCAGAAGTTGCAATTGGACCACGAGGCAATGGGTATTCCTCCCCTACAGCCTCGACTGTATCAAAGGGTGTTACCTGGGGCGAGAACGAGACAAAACATTTCGACGTCGAAAGCCCTTCAGATCACCACCGTGACGAATATATCTCCAGTTCTGATGTTCCATTGTTCGAAAAGAGCCCAGAGCCAAAGCAAAGATCCGACCCCAAGTCAGATTCCAAGCCTTCTAAGGGATGGGGCGCGATTGCTGCGGGAATAATTGGTGCTGGTGTAGGAGTCGCGGATACTTCTAGTGATAGGTCAACATTGAAGAAGTCAAAGTCTAAAGACACCGAGAGGGAGAAGAGCCCGCCAAATGCTTACGAGTACCGTGGTGTAATCGTTGAGCCAGAGAGTCCTCCAGCCAAAGTTCGAAGACAAGCCAGCCCCCCATCACCCGGCCCTAAACCTACAGCACAACAACCGCATATGCCAGGTGGCTTTGACGATGATCTCGATTTCACAGCACATGTTGCAGCCGGTTTGAAAGATACCGGCTTTGACCCTAATATTGTGATTGATGACCCTTCATTCCGCAGAAGAGATTCTCCACCAGGTTCTAATGCACGAGGAGTGTACCAAGCCCCATTCGCGGAGACTGTCACAGACCTGGGCCAAATCCCAGCAACAGAATCTGGAATCTCTGGATCCGGTTTTGTAATGGGCGAGGTACCGGCAACTCCTCAAGACTGGCGCAGTATTTCACCCGAGGGCGACGAATTTCCAGTCAAACTAAGTAAGAAAGAGCAAAAGAAACGAGACAAGGCCAAAAGACAAAGTTCTGATTCCACTGCCTTTGAGGAAACACCCTTCGAGGAAGTAGCTCCAGCATCAAAAGAGCAAGATCAGGACTTTTATTTCAATGAGCCAAAGTTGAGCAAAAAGGAACAAAAGAAGCGTGACAAGGAAGCCAAAAGACAAAGCAGTTTGCCTGAGGATATCACTCCAATTCCAGAATCAATTGAGATTCGACAGATTGTTGATGAGCCAGAAAGTTACGTTGAAACGCCCAAAAAATCCAAGAAGAAGTCGAAGAGAGATTCTACAGTCTTTGACGATGATGTAGATTTAGCATCTCCCGGCGGTTCAAGTATTGGCCGAAAAATCTCGGTTCCAGTTGATGAATTTGATGATTTGCGCAACGAAGATGATTGGGATGAACCTAAGAAATCAAAGAAGAAATCTAAGCGTGACAGTGAACGTTTCGACTCCCCTCCACGTTCTGCCGCTGCTTCGGAGATTTCAGAACGATCGTCCAGTCGTAAAAAGGATATATCAAGGAGCCAAACTGACGAGTACGAACAAGACCCAGCTACCGTGTCTCTCCCACCAAGCACACCCTCCGAGGCTAGTCAGGATAAAGATTATGATGATTCAAGAAGGTCAAGAAAGTCTTCATCAAGGGACAGCGGGGTATTTGACCATAGAGATCGCTCCGTCGTTTCCGAAGCCGCCTCTCGATATGACGATGAACCTCGCCGCAAGAAAAAGTCCTCATCACGAAGCAGTACTCGGGATAGGGATGACTTTGATGACTCCAGATCTGTTGTTTCCGTTGCCTCTGCTCCAGCTGGAGACGAGGAAACGAGAAAGAGCAAGAAAAAGGAGAAAGAAAAGAAGGGCGGTGGATTCTTCGGCTTGTTTGGTTCCAAATCTGAGGTTGGTGCACGAGATGCAAGTCCTAAAGGATCAAAAGACGACTTTGACGATGTGAAATCAAAAAAGAAGAAAAAACGAAGCTCAATGCCTGACGCCTCCAGCCTCTATGGTGACAAGGGATCTCAATCTGTTGGTGACCTCTCCCGTTCAGTATCAAATGGGCGCAGCTCTTATAGGTATGATGACGACGAGGGCGCTCGAAGCGACGGCGAAAGGAAAAAGAGTCGATCAAGGGGAGATAGCTCAGCTGCAAAAAAGGATTCTTTTTTAGGTAATGCCGGCACCCTTGGCGCGGGTGTCGGCCTTGCGGGTGCTGCAGTGGCAATTGCTGCTCATCAGCACCAGCAATCGAAAGCCGATGAAGCCTCTGGAGGCTCTGAGCGGACGGGAAGACGACTAGTAAGGGACGATGAATTTGATCCCGAAATTACTCAGCGCCACTTCAGACCATCTATCGACCCCCAGTATGGAGATTTGCTTCCACTCCCACCCAGTGAACCAGCAACTCCAGCTAGTGAGGAGTTTAGCGATTTTCCATCTCTGCCAGAGAGCCGACCAGATACCCCAGAAGAGGAGCGACTTGCAAAAGACAGGTTGAAGGGTTCTACTCGAAAACACCTTCAGGAGACCCCAGTCAAATCCCCAAGCCAAAGCGCTGTCCCAATAAACTTCAAAATGAGAAAAGGCAACAGATCCACACCTTCATCGCCAGGCTTGCCTAGAGCAACCCCGTTGCAAACATCACCAGGGAAAACATCCCCAGGAATACCAACCAATGAAACTGTTCCCATTTCTCGAAACTCTCGGAATCGACCTACATCATGGGACAGTGCAAAAGAGTACCGGCCATTGTATCTTCCAGAAAGCATCCGTCGTGGATCAACAGTTAATATCGAGGAAGAGGAGCAACAACCCCTGCCAGAATTACCTGCCAGCGTAACCTCCTCCCGAAGCTCGTCGCATGCAAACTTTGAGGATGCGTTGGAAAATTCTGAACGGTCTCTGCCCGACTTCAGTAATCGCTTCAATGAGCCCCTTTCAGTTAACACTGAACTCGCTTCCGAGGACCATGCTGGAGGGTTACTTGACTCCCAACAATCTACGCCTAGAGCCAGGACATCGTTCAAGGACGATGAAAGTGAACCATTTACAAGTAAAGCTCATGATCGCGACATAGTTGCCGGTGCAATTGCAGGAGCTGCTCTTGTAGGCACCGCAGCTTATCTAGCCTCATCCGGCCATGAAGCTCATCACGATACACCCCCGCCAATCGATCCAATGAGCAAAGATCGGAGTTCCTATTTGTTGCAGTCGTCACCAATCTCAAGAAAAGATGACAGCTCTGTTGACTACAATACTGATTCGCCTAGTCGTGGGAAATCCCATATGTCTAAAGATTCTCTGGGTAGCATTCAAGAGGATAGTCGGGAGCAAGCGCTCAAGTCTCTTACTGGCGAGATACCAGTGGAGGATGAACCGGAAGAATTCTCCCTTTCCAAGTCTAAAAAGGATAAGAAGGACAAAAAGAAGGGCAAGCTTTCACGTTCTTCTACACAAGATGATATCTCTCTGCCTGAGCCTGGTGTTGATGCTATCTCGGAAGCACCTGTTGAGACCGCGGCTGAGCCCGAACTCGAATTCTTACCTCTGTCCAAAAAGGACAAGAAGAAGGGAAAGAAAGGGAAATCAACAACCTGGGAAATAGATGATGGCGAGCCTTTGCCATCAAATATCGACGAGTCGGCGGCAGACGCAAGCAAAGAAATTACTGAGCAACTGCCAGAAGCTACCCCATTCGATGATTTTTCTACTCCGACTAAAAAGGGTAAGAAGGACAAAAAGGGTAAGTCCAAAGCCAGCTGGGACCCCGAACCTGCTCCCCAGGCGGACAACATTGAGCTCGCATCTGAAGGCCCTAAAAATGAAGTTCCTGTTGACAATTCAACATCTCGTGATCTTGTGGAGGACGTCCCCGACGAACTCGATGCCTTTTCTACACCATCAAAGAAGAAAGGCAAGAAGGACAAGAAGGGAAAGTCCAAGGCGGCCTGGGACCCGGAACCTCCTCTTGAGGAACTGGCACCGGAATTGGCCCGAGAGATCAAAGATGATGTGCAGCCAGCTCTTGCTGTTGTCGACGAAGACGAGTTTTCTACGCCAAAATCCAAAAAGGACAAGAAAAGCAAGAAGGGTAAAGACAAGGGAAATTGGGATGTTGAACTTGAACAAACCACAACTCCAAAGATCGCACTCGGATCAACTGATGTTCCGCCACCACCTCCAACGATCGATGAAGCCGAAGATTTCGCGATGCCGTTATCAAAGAAGGACAAGAAAAAAGACAAGAAGAAGGGCAAAGGTTCCAGCACGACGATTGAACTACCCGAGCCAGAGTCCCAATCTATTCAAGATATTCCTATTCCCTCAATGCAAGAGCAGGCAACAACTGCCGAAGAAGCGAGCCATGATCTCTTCGCCCCGAAATCCAATAAGGACAAGAAAAAAGACAAAAAGAAGGCTAAATCCACTGGCTGGGAACCTGAACCGGAACCAGAGATTGAAGAAGTCTTCCACGATATCCAAGATACAGATACGGCTGATGAATTTCACGATTTCCCAGAAGAGAACCCGCACAGTGCTCCCGAAAGACCGGAAGCAACTGCTTTAGGGTTGGAAAATGTTGTACATATAGAAGAGCGTTCCTTGGAGCCTGAGCAACTAAAGACCGAAGACTTTTCCGAATTTTCGAAGCCCGGTTCAAAAAAGGAGGGAAAGAAGTCCAAAAAAGCACAATCTTGGGACGTTCAGGAGGAACCTCAACCGCCGACATCAGAAATTGGGCCTTCAATCGAGAGTTCTCAAACTGATAT
>LLCD01000125.1:0-27823 GCA_001414355.1 Hymenoscyphus salicellus
CTTCTGAAGTTCTTTGAGTAGGTATAAGCGTTTGAGTGAACGTCCTAGCGTGGAACGGATTCTCCACTACGTATGCGTCCTATGATTACAACCTTAAATTTGAGCACTACGAGAACGAGAACTGGGCTTGGGCCGGAACTTCGAGGCAGGCAAAGTTGTCGAAATAAGCTAGCCTGCCTCAACATCTACTGTCGCCTATAATTAAAGAAAACAGTACTACAAATATCGTGAATGGACATCAAGAGAATGAGGATTTGGTAAAAACTATCGAATTTGAGATATTCTATCCCTCATTTGTTGTTTTGGATGATATTCGGACAGTTTGTACTGCGTGCTACCACCCCTGAAGCCAAACGAGCGCTGAGTTCTCTAGTCTACCACATCTCTTCCACCTTTTTAAAAGCCCCACTTTCATCCAAATCGTTCTTGTTCTTGGAATTCCCAGTGCGCTTGTACATACTGTAATTAGTTTAGGCCATGTGGTTCTCTGGGATGGGATTATCCAGGCTTGTTTTGAGACTTAGCACTATTAACACAGGTTAGCTTTGTCAATCGCAAACTACCGGTATGAAATGAACTCTATCTACCAGCTGAGTCTCTCCACAGCTGTATGAGAGCAGATTGTAGTAAACGAGGCGATCCGGGTGATTTTCGGATATGAAATGGCTTGCGGGGTTTTTATTTCAATATATGCCTCATAACAGATGGTAAGAAGATGTTCCACATGGTGTTACTAGTTCCAATTTGGTTTCATCGCCAGTGTATGTAAGCTAAACTTTAACTTGATGTTCCCACTATGAATCCCACCTTCGTTGCGAAACACACAGATTCCTAGCATCATCCAATTCCAAGAGAGAAGATCCCAATTTGCGAGAACAAGCGAGCTTCACTGGCTCTTGTTTAGTGAGGAGAATGGGGGTTTTCTCCACCTCCAACCCCTTCACAGGCCCTTGGGACCATTTACCATGGTCCTTTCTGCATCTTTCCCGCAGTGCCCTTGCTCTTGGGGGAAGTCTCCTTGTTCTTGTGTGCGACAAAAGGTAGTCCACAAGGTCGCTAAGAGTTGAGATCCGTTGTATTTGGCAACTTTACGTAAAATCTCTGTAGGCGAGGCAATTTTGGTTAGATTGAAGATTTTTGGAAAAATTTGCTCTTCCCAAGTCATGAATCGAAGCCTCGGTCTTCAAGTGGAGCCCGCTCTCTGCCACCATGCATACCCCAAAGATTTTCACCTGTTTTGATAGTGGGAATTTCCCGGTTGCCCAAGCAGATAACAACTCTTGGCGATCTTGTCGAAGGAGTTTGACACAATCAAACCTATTTGAATAGACGAATTCAGCGTTTTCAATATCCTAACCTGGCTTCACTTTTCTCAGTCTACAGCCAACTCTTAAGTCTATCTTCTCTTTTTATGTTGCCTTCCTTTGCCTTCCTCAGCCTTGGGAGGTGACTGGCTGAGTAAGGCGAACCCTCTAACAAAGTAGGGCTCGCGGTGGACAAAATAAGTGGTACCATAACTTCATACTTCAAGAAATCTCACCGCACATAACTCAACGCATACGAAACAAAAACTCTCAACGGTTAGAAAGCTGGTAGACTGGAATTTTGCTCGTCTTTATTTTGTATTTTTACAAAAAGTTGTTCAGTTACCGCCTTGCGATTTAGCAGGGTCCAAGTTTTGCTACCACTTCTTTTGCCCTCCGCGAGGGGGTACTGGAAATTAAGGTCGGGAATTTGCAAATAAATTCGTCTGAATTGAGCGAAAATATCCTTTCTAGCCTAGCCCTGGTCAGCTTCACAGTGCCTCTTTCCATTTATAGTTGGCCTTTCTTTTCCTGGCTACCTTGTACTCCTCTCCTTGAAAACACAAGACAAAGCCAGGTATAGCCCAGCCTGGGTATGCTGACTTGCCTCGATCAGCCTATGCCCAGACTAGGCTGAGGCTGGGATATTGAAAAGGGTCGATAAATTAAGGTTTTTGAATTTGTTATGCGCAATATCAGTGCTACTAAAACACCGCAAGACGGGGCTAGGTCATACTTTCATTTAGGGATGAAGAAAGTCTGTCCCAACGGTTAGTTCTGTGAAGAAATTCCAGGTTGGAAATTGACAGCAAGAACACGTCGCCAAAAATCATGTCGACATTCAAAATCCAGAAGAATGGTGCTCATCAAAGGGTATCGGTAAGCCATCTATCAAATGCACAAAACACCCTTCTCGAAACCTTTGCCTTTGGAATCTGTTACCTTCGTACTCGTTTCTTGGAGCTCTCCGACCCTTACAAGCCGCTGACAACAGCTGGACGATTCACGCATTATATCGCTTCTCCATACTTCACCTGGTTTGGACAAAACGATCGGATTGTCACTACTCCCTCTGCTGGTCGTGTTGGAATCCAACGCGCGGATGGTAAAATTGAGAGCGTTGTGAATGGAGGATCGCATAATTATGCGGGCTTCTATACACTCTCCGAAGACGACGATGAGTTGCAACGCAAAGCTTTAGAGGGATTATCTGTTGCCGACGAGAAGTCTGTTCCTATTCTCCACAGTACAATGCTCACTGCTATCTCTAAGTTTTTCCATGCGGGTTGTTGCTTCAGCACTAGCACCGGGTATGGTGCAAATATTCTCGGAATTCCAGGAGTAGCCGGAGAAGGTTGGTTGACCATAGTTGATGAAAAATCACACAACTCTATTTTCACAGGTGCATTTGCTGCTCATACCAGCGGGATCAAGAAGTTCAAACATAACGATATGCAAAGCTTGGAGGTCATTCTTGAAACGGAGAAGACGAAGCACCAAAACATTCTTGTTGTTGTTGAAGGTTTATACAGGTAAGTAACCGGTTGATCATAGGCAGACTTGCCTCCGTGAAGGAATGGTAGCTAATTAATTTTCAAGTATGGATGGAACAATGCCACCACTTGATAAACTGTACAGGCTCAAAAAGCATTTTGGATTCATACTGTATGCCGATGAAGCACATTCTTTTGGGGCTATTGGACGAACGGGTCGCGGCTGTTTGGAATGTTGGAACGATTTGCATCCTGAAAACCCGTTGCCGGTTGATGTCATTGATGTTAGAAGCGCTGTGCTCTCAAAGGCTGTTGGAGGGTTAGGTGGATTTGTTTGTGGCTCAAGTCGATTTTCAGGGTCGCTAAATCGGCGAGCAAGCCAACTCCAGGTAGGCTATCTTTCGTTCATAATAAACACCGGAAACAATCGAAACAAATACTAATGAGGTCATGGATCTAGAAGCGGACAGACTCGTTGTCAACTTCGACTATGATTCAAACAATATCCTTCCTAAGTCAACCCTTACGGTTGCAACAAAACTTGAAGCGTCTCCTTTCCATCTCACTTTACACGCACTCCGAACTTTCGCGACTAGGTGTTCGGATATATGGCGACTCCTACGTTCCTATGCTCCCAGTTCATGCCGGCAGACCTTCCAAAGCCTCCGAATTATCTCACAATTTACGGAAACACGGATTAGTAGCAAGTCCAGTGGGTCCGCCAGCTGTGGATTGGTGGGGAAGTAGGGTGAGAGTCACCTTGTCTGCTTCCTATAGTGACGAGGATGTCGTTCAGTTGGTTGAAGCAGTTTTGATGTCGACAAGCGGAGAGAAACTCGAAAAGAAAAATTATTTCAACATTCGGGAACAAAAAGAAAACGAAATGGCTTTGAATAAAGAGAGAGAGGCATCACATCGGTATCTTGAAGATCTGGTACAACAGCAAATATGTCAGCAGAAGTCATCAATTAGCTGCCCCTTGGGAATCCTTACCGCAGGTCATAACTCCCGCAAAAACTACGGAATTGGCTCTGGCAGCGCACGTTGGATATTGGGAACCTTTCAGCCACATCTCGAAGTTGAAGAATTGGTTTCTCAGTTACTCCAACAGCCTTCAGCAATGATATATTCAGATTCTGATCTTGGACTCATGTCAACAGTGGCTGGCTTATGCCGTCCAATTATCGGCTACAAGAAGCATTGTTTTATGGTTCCGCATAACGTGTGCAGTGCTGTTGAGGAAGGACTATGTGTTTCCTCAAAGAACTCGGGAACTAGGACGATCAGATACTCAAATATCGAATCATTGGTGGCAACTTTCGAAGATGTTACCAGAGCAAAAGATACTTATATCACATTGTATCTCGACACTCTCATCGACGGCACTCCGATCAACTTTGAAGATTTAACATTTCGGCTATCTTCCACCAAGGTCGAAAACCACCTGACGATACTCTTGAATCAGGCTGAACATACAAATGGTCACAGCGTAAATAGCTCTGTGTTCTCAGACACTGTCAGCGCTTCGGATTGCTTCCATTCACTTTCGGCTCGTGTACTGTTCAGCGGGTCTTTCTTTCATGCCTTTGGTCTACCGGGAGGGTATTTAACCGGCGACCCTACAATTATTGAAGAACTTCGATACAGTAGTCGTTGTTATATGTTTACCACCTCACCACAACCATTTGTCACGTCGATGATAGCCGAGAATTTGAAATGCCTATTAGACTCTGCGAAGGTTGATCCAAACAGACCGTATTTCCAGACCAGAGAAAGGCTGAGCCACGGGAGCAAGCCATTGAAAATAGTGGACGGGTTTCAAAAGGGGTCATGAGGAGTGATGTTAACAAGACTTGCTTTCTTCCTAATTTTGCTTCTTATATGCTTTCGTTCATTGTTTGAATTCTCCATGTCAATACAATAACAAGAAAATAAACGAATTTAAAATAAGAGCTATTCAAATGATAATGCCTCTTGATTTCCATCGAACTGCTTTTCCAAGGCTGCGTGACAAGGCACGTGGTGGGGCGTGACTTTCGTGTTTGCAACACTCCTACAGTCAGGGACCACTTATACTCGGCACTTGCTCTTTTCACACCAAAATACGTTGTTAAGACTTTGAAATATTTCTACCTCACACCCTAAATAAACAGCTGTCCTTGTAGGAGCTTATTAATTCGAGAGTTATATATCAATTCACTTGCTCGGATTTTATTTTAAATATATAGCTAAAAAGTTATTAGGTAGCAAAGTTGGGTAAAGTCGCAAAGTGCACGTTTTACACCAAAAATCGACCAAAATCGGCCCAAAAGATCGACTACTCTACGCGGACAACATTCACAAGAGCAACATTCTTTACTAGTAATGCGTGTTAAACGTAAAGTTAGATAGGGCTCTAATTAATACGATTTATTAATTATAGAAAAAAATATCGAGGGTGGAAATAATGATACGTGATGCAAAAGTAGGCAAAAGGGCGGTTTTTGGTGGGGTTTTGCCAAGTGCCGAGTATAAGTGGTCTAGTACTGTACCAAACGCGCTTTGGCAGGCTCGCGATAGTACTTGCCTTCATGCTTTATTATTCTAAATCTCTAGGGAAATTAACGTATATGAAGACTAGGTTTTCAATAATAAATTGTCATTAACCTAACTAATATTAGATTGCGCTATGTAGTTACCGACCAAAGATTGATGTGCTTCACTCTATTTTATGAAAAGAACATCTTAACCTCAACCGTCATATCTCTTTCTAATCTTTCTAATCTCACTTCCTACAAACTCGCTTTCGACCCAAAATAAACTCCTTCAAGTAAAGATTAATTTCCTCCGGCTGTTCGTACAACGCCCAATGCCCCGAGTCCACCTCACCCCTCGTCAGGCTCCTGAAAAACTGCTCCATACCCGTAGATAACTCTGGAGGAATCGCTGCATCCCTGGAACCCGCGACAAAGAGGGCGGGCATTTTAAATTTGTAAGTGTCAAGGTCAAAATCGAGTTTTTGATCGTTTGCCCAGTTAAGTTCACCTGTGCGGTACCACTTGAGGCTGTCAGCCTAGAGAATCTAGGTGTTGTAGGAAGGGAACTTACATTCAAAGGACCTCTCATTCCAGTCCTACGATATCTCTCTACATAAAAAATGACCTCCTTCTCGCTAAGTAATGGACACTTCCCCATCTTATTTACTCTATCCAAATAAACTCCATGCTCGACCCCAAAAACGCCTTCACCCTCTTTTGTCTTCGCACCAAAAGCACCTCTCAGAAATCCACCTATCATCTCTTCACTTACAATTGCTTTCTCTACGTCGGGGCCCGCAAGTTGTAGTTGGTATTTGAAGTTGGGAAGTACCAAGCCGAGAGAGATGTACTCGGGTTCCGGAGGGAAGAAGGGAGTACACACACTGAAGACAGCGGAAATTAGGGCAGGGTAGTACATTGCTACGCGGAATACAATGGCTCCTCCCCAGTCTGTTTTGAGTGAGTTTATGATTTGGTGTTTTGAGGTAGAGGGGAAAGGGGGTTGTTGTCATGAGGTTGGGAAAGTAGCGAAAGAATTGTAGAAATGAGATGAAGTGATTGATGCTGGGGGCTGTGTAATATAAGACTGAATACATACCATGACCACCCAGAATAATTCTAGGCGCATTGAGGATTTTAGCAAGGGTAGCGATATCCTCAGCAGCTCGCTTATCTATCAAGATCTCGTCAATTCAATTTCCCTGAAGATAATTTTATGAGACATGTTTAATCAAAAAGTCCTTTCGTAACATCCCCCCTCCGCAATAGAACTCACAAGTATAAAACTCCAGCTCCTCAGGTGCATCAGTCTGGCCATACCCCATCATATCCATCGCCACAACCCTCAATCCCAACTCCGTAAGAAACGGAATCTGATTCCTCCATCCAAATGATAAATCTGGCCAGCCATGAACCAGAAAGACAGTGTCAATTGGTTCTCCTTTTGGTTCCGATAGAATGTAAGAATAAGTTTTGCCATTCAGGTCAGCAGTTCGATAGAGAGCCTTGGCCGCCTCTGGGGTAAATTTTGTGGCAGGCATGTTTGCAGTGTGTTGTTCCAATGTTCGTGTATTGTGGATGATGGATAGTGGGGGGTAGTTTGTGCTTATATCGCTCAAACTTTGAGTTTTTGGGAAGTGGGTCGGGTGAGGGAATTAGTGAAAGATCCGCAACAAGCACAAGTGCTTAGATTGAGGTAGAAGATCAAGGAAGCAGCTTTGAAGATAATTTGGAATGGAAATTATTATAGCCAAAATATGTCTTAATTGAGGATGAGCGGAGTCGCTTAGCAGCACGGGTTTATTGAAGTTGACACACGATGTCAACAATAATACTACTGCTGACAGGAGTCGAAACTGCTTGAATGACATGAACCGAAGAGCTGTGGCGTATTAGAAAGGGATCTTACTGCGTTGCATTTTGTTCGTTAGTGTTGGAATGCTGCACTTCCGAGGGCAAGAGTAAAAGACTTGAATTCCTTGCCTTTGCTCAACAAGAGCAGAAGGCATATATATATACAATATTTACAACAACCATTGCCGCATCCATTCACCGTGAAAAACTCTTTCCTGCTGGCATGCCCGACGGGCATACCGAGATCTCATAAGTGGCTTGATATAACAGATATCACCGTACCTATCAACAGTTAGGATGCGAGGAGTCGCACGGCAAATGTAATCATGACTTGAGCGTGGAGTTGGATTTAATTTAATTGCAGTCAATTGGTGGCTTGCTCAAGACTGGGTTTTGGCCTCCAAAGCTTGATTTTCAACTTACTAGATGTTTTCTAGCTTACCAGATGTTATTTAGCTTTGGCCCCTAAAATTCTGTTGGCATACTCGTCAATTGAGGGCTTATTTGTTTATGTACTTGGTTGTTTACGACATAAAAAATAGTATTCCCAAAGAGCTTTAGAGGTCTCTAGCCAGAGATCCCAGTGATACACTTCTATTTTCGAATCACGTGCTTACGTGTATACTACGTGGCTAGTAATACAACCCATTGAGATCCTCTCTTGAGTTTAATACATTTAAAGGCAGATGTCCCAAATTCCGGAAAATAAAGCTGGGGGCTTTTAGAACAGGAAGAACCGGAGCTCTACTTCAAGATTTTCACTATGCACACAACATAGGGCTATGCTAAGCGGGGTTATATTAACATGATATTATCGAGTTATTATCCTACTATTCTCAAATCAAATCTCGAATTAATATCGAGCGAATGTGTTCTTCCTTGATTTAATCAACCCCGTGAGTACCTTCAGGTTGGTCCAAACACGTCGAGATGTCGTGGTCGTTCCCTCCCTGGCATACCTCGTTGATCACAAGGGTTTTAAGCTCGCTCCTTCCTCCATGATGTTGAAGTCGGACCTAGACCCTTGACAAGGGAAGGCACTAACCCATGTCCATCCACCTCGAGTATACCTCAGCCCCAGACGATTTTCCCTTTCAGCACATAGGCACATACTGTTGTTTCCCGTTAAATTCATAGCCGCGATAAGGTATGCAAGTGGAAAGCACGCGCATTAGGTTCCATCTTATATGTAGACGGAGAAATCAATAAGTAAACCTGACCTTGTGGTTTGAGAGATGAGATGTAATTGTATAATATAGTAGGTAATGAAATCGAGCGCAGAATCACAAATTAAGTTGCCGTTGATCAAGTGCACGCTTTAATAAATTGCCCTTTACCAGTCTGTCTTTCCCGAGTTGATCAAACCTACCTTGAGGCGCGAGGACTTTGACATGACCTCGTCGACCAGCCTGGGCATTTGTAGACGATGTCCTCAAGTCGCTATTTCCCTCTCGACTTCGACGAGGACTGTTGATCCACCTTGACCACAACAAGGATGGAAAGAATGATTCCCCGTCAACGAAGATAGCTCCCCTTCTTTCGTCGGAAACGTATAACGGGAGAGTTGTATGCAAGCACGATGTTTACAGATGGGTAAGAAGTTTAATGTTACACATCACAATCCAACTTATCCCTTAAAGACTTTAACAGCTTATCCCTCACAATCCAGTTTATCCCTCAAACACTCAAATTGTAATTCTTCCCCAGACTCCTAAAACCATCATGGGAAGATGCTTCAAATCCCCACTCACTCAATTGCCCTTCATTAGGATCACGAAAATGTAAGTATATTCCACAAACTCCATTCCTCAATGCCAACGGGCGAAAATAATAACATGACCAGGTTATGAGCTCCTTCTTGGACTTACCTCAACTGTGTAAGTACCTTCAAATTGGTTTAGCAATGCTGGAGGTGTGGAGGTCAAGATGTCGTTGAGATCTTGGCTCAGAGGTGGCGTGGCTACCTACCCGATAGACATCCTAGGCCCGTGACCCACAATTTGACCACAACGAGAAGGGAAAGCACGAACCTTGCCCAGTCTATTCTGTTTTCCCTTTTGCTCCCAAAACAGATTGTATAGGAGGAAAATTTACGTTATTTTATAGAAAATGCGATCGCGCTCTGCGGGTTTAATTTATATAGATACATGGCCCATCGTTCCAAGGGTGCCCAGATGAAACAGTTGACACACGACGAGGTTCGCGTAGACTTTGTCATCTGAACTCTGCATGTTCAACTCGGTCATCTTAGACTAGCACAAATTTCGTTTTGTTTGTCTTCCTAGAATGACAACCTGAAATCAAAAGGAGGCAAACAGAATTATCATAAAGAGGTAAGAAGTTTAAACAAGTTCATTTGGGCAAACGCCCATCTATATCAACGCCCCCTCCATCTACCAGAAGATTCCCCAACCCGCTTTAAATTCCAAAGATATGAGAGAACAAGATTTATGCCTCCTCAGGCCAGACATTATATCCAAAGGTATCTTTCATGTTGACAAATCTCGTTTTTCGGTTCTCAGCAACCTTGTTGACGGCTGCGAAATCCTTTTCACTCAAAGTGATCAATCTAGCATTGCTTTGAATTCGGACTGGGTTCGAACTCTTGGGGAGAACAGCATATCCCCTCTTCAATCCCCACGCAATAAGAACTTGTGCCAAGGAGACATCATTCTTCTCTGCAATCGCATTCAAGTCCTTGTTTGTTGAGACCTTCTCGCCAGTCCCAGGGACTTGATCTTGCGATCCCAACGGCGAGTAGGCCACAGGAATGATGTCCTTCGACAAGCAGTATTTGATTAAATCGTATTGTGGAAGGAAAGGATGGATCTCGATTTGGTTGACGGTTGGCTTCACCTTGGCGATTTGCAGGAGTTGTTCAATTCCATTCTCGGTCCAGTTGGATACACCAATGGATTTTGCCAAGCCTTGGCTGTAGAGGGACTCCATCGCTCGCCATGTTGGCTCGGGGTTTTCGGTTAGGGACTTTTTGATTATGTACTGGTTATGTCGGTTAGAAGGAAGCTCTCAATTATGCAGTCGAGGACAAGCATACCTTTCCATCCGCTCCAATTTTCACAGACCGATCCTCGTTCTTCTCAGCCGCAATTGGCCAGTGGATTAAAAATGCGTCGACGTATGGAGTTTGGAGCATTCGCAGAGAATCTCTGATACTCCATTCCACATCTTCTGGCTCGTGGAGGTGATTCCAGACTTTGGTGGCGATGAAGATATCTTCTCTCTTGACACTTGGGTTGTTGGAGAGGAACTCTCTCATTCCGGATCCAACCTCGTCCTCATTTTGGTAGAACCAAGCACAATCGAGGTGCCGGTATCCAGCGTTGAGGGCAGCAACGACTGCTTTGTGTGTCTCCCCTGAACTGCCTTGACTGGCAAAAGTTCCGAATCCTAGAGACGGCATAGAAACGCCATTGTTCAGCTGGAGGAGGGGGCCTGTGACTGCTGGTGCTGCCATTGTGGATGTGGTGATAGTGAGAGGTTGGGATGGATATGATTGATGTATTGGGCAGGATTGGGAAGGTCGGTGTATGGAGGAGAGGTAACTCGTATCGTATCGTAGAAATGCGTTCTTATGCTGGAGAGTGGGGGAAGATATCGAGAGGAGGAGGTTCTATGGCTAACTGGTGGTGGTTGAGTACACGGTCAGTCGATTAGCTTGAGAAGGTATATCAGTAGCGCCAATGCAGACTCTGCTACTGGTACTCGGCCGAACGTCAACGAAAGTGAACGAATTCGTTCCAAGTTGCAGACGATGACGTCTTGGAGCTGAGGGGTTATTTCATCGGGCACCCATTTTCTGCGAATAAAGCAGCTTTCCGCATTATTATTCGCAAGAGGGGCAGAGTCAAGAGAATGAGGGCAGTATGCAGGTGGACCCAGGACCCAGGACCCCTCCTCGCCCTCGTCGTTCTTCTCGCAAGACCCTTGAAGGACCCTTGAATCGTGGTGGAGTGAGTACGAGAATTGTGAGGTGAGAAGCAGCCAATGATAATGCCTGGGGCCCACTCGGGTCACACGTCGGGATGATTCGGCGCCGGCCTTAGTCATCGCCTTGTCTGCGCTAGCAGCGGGAAGTCGGCGGAAAATCGGTAAGGCGTGGCACGAGGAAAAAGGAAAAGGAGGCTCCTTGCCAGCCGCACTAATTTTCACCCTTCATCTCAACCATGACCAATGTAGGTGAAAAATTCAACCTCTTGCCACTGGACAAGCTTCACACGAGTCGCCTTTTGCACTGAGATCTCCCCACTGCCGTCAGCCCTAGCCCTGGCCCTAGCCCTGGCCCTAGCCCTGGCCCTAGCCCTGGCCCTAGCCCTGGCCCTAGCCCTACATCGCGTAACAATACTTCGGCTGCCCCTTTTAGTTATCCTTTTGCCATCGTCCGATGTGATACAGGTAAGCAAGCACACCAGCATCAGACTCAAACAGACGAACGCTTCAACGGGCAACCATTGAACTCAATGCTGCCGAGAGAGTGGATCGCACGTCCAAAGCCTTTTCCCTCACTCGCTTGAGAAGGCCTTCCACGGCCATACTGCGGACTATGCCAGCAGAGAACAGTGGAAACTCGACGTCACTCTGGATACCCCTTGCATCCTTCGGCCCCTCCAACCCCTCCTCAGCCTTTCAAACCCAAAAGACGTGAATAGCAACGTCCGTTTCTGACGTTTTGCGTCAAGATGCTCGCAGCCATGTCCATACCGGACTTTCACGAACCTCCAGAATCCAGCCTATCCAAGCAGCTTGACACCATTTCTCGGGTGTATTGCTGCAAGGCTCAGGCTCTGCATGCTCGCGGCTCCGCTTTTGATAGAGCTTTCCTACACCGTCATCTCATACACTGGAGCCTTGCGTTTCAACACCAACTTTCCAACCCAGAAGATAACCAGAAGAGAAGGCTCTGGTGGAGCCTTGCATGAGATGCGTAAGGGCAGGGTCGAGCGAGGACGAGTAATGAATTCACATGTCCCGGTTATGTGCTATTCGGTGACGCTCCCAAATGAAATCTTAATCCCTAAGTATTCTCTAGCTTGGTTTCATGGATTATGAATTATTCGCCTGCTAAATATATACAGCCAAAGGTGCCCACCAAAAGAGTGATTTTTATCTTTCTTGCCATCTCCAAAACCACACCTTCATCTTGACATCTTCACCACTTCCTCAACTCTTCAACAGATTCAACTTAGAAACAACTCAAGCAACCATTCCCAACTCATACCTCAAGATGCCTGCCTTTGAAGATAAGGGAGCGGACGCTGTCATCAGCCCCTCCACCAAAACAAAATACAACCACACCATTCCCATTCCTGGAGATCATCAATTCGGAACCGTCGAAGTCCCAGCGAGCGGAAACCAAATTGCTGATACCGACAGGCTGATGCACCACATGAGCTTGGGAGACCTTCCAGCCAGCTCGGGACGACCACGCCTCAACTCTCGTAACAGTTATGGAGCTTCATTGCCCATTCCTCGCTCAAAGCGTCAATCACGTCTTTCTTCAGTTACCGGTCCCGATGTCAAGCAAACTAGACCGGGAATGCCTGCTATCCAACCAACTCGGGAAATTCTCTCCTCCCAGGTTCAGGACATGTCATCCAAGAAGACTGCAGCTGCCAAAGATATGGCCTTTGCTTTCGACATCGATGGTGTCTTGGTCCATGGGGATCGCTTGATCCCAGAGGGACAACGGGTTCTTGAAATCTTGAACGGTGACAACGAGCTTGGTATCACAATTCCTCACATTTTCCTCACCAACGGATCCGGAAAGCCTGAGATTGCCAGATGTGCACAACTCACCAAAATTCTCAAGAACCCAGTCTCCACTGAGCAATTCATCCAATCACACACACCCATGTCAGCTCTATCCGAATACTACGAGACCGTTCTCGTCGTTGGAGGAGAGAACTACCAATGTCGCGAGGTTGCCAAGCAATACGGCTTCAAGGACATTGTTGTTCCAAACGACATTTACGCCGCAAACGAAACCATTTCTCCACTTAGAGAGCACTTCACCGCTGAGCAACGTGCCACCTCATCCCCACGAGACTTCTCCAAGGTTCACATCAACGCCATCCTCGTCTTCTCCGACTCCCGCGACTACGCCACCGACTTGCAAATCATTATCGATCTCCTCCTCTCCGAGGACGGTGTCCTAGGCACCAAAGCCAAGGACCCAACCAAGAACCAACTCCCCATCTACTTCTCCCAGGGAGATCTCCTCTGCCCAACCGAACACCCAATCCCAAGAATGTCCCAAGGAACCTTCCGCATTGCCCTCGAAGCCATCTACAAAGCCCTCACCGGCGCCGAGCTCGAGCGTGTTGTCTATGGAAAGCCCGAACTTGCTACTTACAAGTACGCCGACGAGATCATGACTTCGTGGATGGAAACCATCCACGGCGAGGAGAAGCTCCCCAAGAATATCTACATGATTGGTGATAACCCGGCTTCGGACATCACTGGTGGTAACATGTACGGATGGAACACTTGTCTTGTGCGCACTGGTGTTTACCAGGGTGAGGGAAATGATAAGGAGAACCCGGCCAACTTTGGCGTTTTCAACAACGTTCTTGAGGCTGTTCAGGCGGCTTTGAAGAAGGAGATCTCGCCGGAGTTCAAGTTCAACTGGAGTGATGCTATGAACCCTGTTACTGGCGAGCACTCTGCTTCTGCTATTGAGTAGAGGAACGGGTGGTCCTTAACGAATCTTCTTTGTATAAGATAGACTTTGATTTTTTTCATAGACTAGATGGACGGATGGTGTTTCTTAGATTGTCTTTTTTTTGGGATGGCGTTTTGTATCCATCCCTCGTGATGGCTTCGATGATCTGATGATCGTCTGATATCTGAAATTGAACTTTTATTTCCTCCTTAACCTTGAGAAAGGTCTTCATGAATTGTGATTGTTGAAATTGATATCGGAACTTGTGAAGTACTCGAGTGAGATGTGCTGTTTGGTGTTTGCTTGTATTGAGGATCATTGCCGTACAGCCTGGTACCGTTAGCAAATCTCTCTCCTTGCTTGTCCTCACCGTTGCCATTGTTTATCCTGACCATCTCGCTTCATCGTCGATCGATCGGCAATTGAATTACTGTTCGTGTCGTCGTATTATCTCTGTCGTATTGCTTCTGTCGCATGTGTTGACTTGCACCGTAGCTACCTGCTTGGATCTGCGGGTCTACATATGCGGGAGAGGATTCGTGTGGAAGACGTTGAAGCGTGCCATAGACGAGCCTTGCTTTCAAAGAGCCCTGCACTTCACGGAGTGGGTCGTCCGGTACCTCGGATGCGCTGTTCCTGATGTAACGGTTAGCAAGGCACATGTAAAAGGGGGTGAAGAGATCTGCGGAACTTGTCAATTGAGCAGCAAGTCTGATACCAAGAGCTCAATTCATCGCGGTGAAGCAACCTCCCGTGGTGTCAAGGGTTTATGGTAGCGGTATCGTGTCTGTAGTGATGAGACGGTAGATTTGATAAGAGTTGAAGAGTTGATTTACTGTAGTTTCGAATCTGGTGTTACGGCTAATGTTACCCAGAAATTTTGAAGTCGAGAGGCAGCCTCGCTGTAACAAAGTCCAAGCCTCGTCCAATGCCCCTCGCCCACTTTCACAAGGCTCCAACCAAGACCTGTCCTGGTATCAAAATATCACACTTGTCGAGAATGATTTTGTACCAGGACATCACGATTAAAAACAACCAGTCTTTAATTTTTCGCGGCTTGGGGGGGATTGGGCTTCTAATTTCAGAGGTAGATGGCGTCGAAAGACGTTGAAGCCTCGATGCCAAACGCGCCTCACCTCTCGCTTCGCGCCAAAACAAAGAGGATAATTTCAACTTTCTACCATCCACGCCTATGTTGAAGCTCGGCTTCAACTTTGGTAATATCAGAGTGATGGTTCCTCTTTGTCCTTATCTTGCTGCCTAAAATTGCATCAAATTAAATGGTTCCAATTACTTGTTATCTGTCGCAATTTCTTTTCACGACACAAGGCAATTTCAAATTGAGGAAAATGTTCTGTCATGGATGCCTTCATGCTTTCTGGTAGTAAAAGACTAAAGGCGAAAAGTAATTGTGCCCTTTGAAAAGCCTCAATGAATTGGTATTGGGAGAGCAATGCAGTTTGCATTACGCGCTTCCATGAATGTAAAACTCTACGTAATCGAAGTTGGCATTTTGTTGGCTCTTAATCCTTCATTCATGGCCTGAGCCAAATACTTGATACCATTTTCTTTTCGTATCCTTTGAAAAGTGGTTGTCTATCCTAAGATCATGCTTGGCATCACATTTACACATTCACCACCCCCCTTTCCACTTTCAAATCTCGCTTAATCACAAGATTATTCCCAAAACAGTATAGGCCAGCAGCCCACACTAGCGTGATCCAGATTCACATACAAAACCTCTGCACTCAACATCACGGAGATATACCGGCCCTATCATTGCGAAGTTTCGCCGATTGGAGGACAAACACACGACCATGTTGACTACTACTATCAAGTCGCGAGCTAGCGCAAGACCTCTGCCTCTGCGCCAGGTCTATCTGTTGCGTAGTGAACCACCAGTACGTTTGTCTTGAGCTTTTTTTCCTCTTTCATGCGACCATCCATCACCCCCCACCGCCCACCCCCCATCGACAACACCAATAGCTTTGGCATCTAACCATTAATAGAACCTTCTTGCTTTGACGAGCGTCGCGATGGATACTGGATTCCTCGCACCAAAGGAGATTCGCGATGCCCGCTCGATTCTCGGCCCAATCCTGGAGGGTTTGTCCTCCATTATCCATCGTATCAAGGACTCGCAACTGACTCCCAACCCAGGTCAAAGAGGCGAGCCGGATATGGAGCCCAGTTCTCCATTGCCACCGCTCCCTGCTCCTCTCGATGGGGATGCAGGTTATGCCCTGGGGTATGGCGTTGCTGGAGGCAACCCATCCTCCCTTCCTGGAGGACCAGGAACCGAGACTGGCGGAGGTGTAAAGCCTCTCGACGAGACCCTGCCTGCAGTGGTCGACGCCGAGAGTCTCGCTAACGCGGTGGCAACTAGTCCGCAGAGTGTCTTCACCGCGCTCACAAACATCGTTTGGGGCCGTGACGACGCCGAAACCGCGTTGGCCAGGATGGCCTCGACTTGCGACGATCTCCGCTCTCGCGAGCTGGAGGTCGAGAGCTTGCGAGGTCAGCTTTCTCGAGTCCGTATCGAGCTGAGCGAGTTGGGAGGTGAGCTCCGAGAGACCAGAATTCAACTTCGTGAGGTAAATAAACATCTTCGAGGCATTTCTTTCCTTATTTTACCCTTCGTTCTTTCCCCGAGAACCTCTTGAATCTTTCGTAAAGAAGTAGACTGACTCCAATATCTTGGGATCAGGTCGAAGACGAAGTCAGAGATGCCACCGACAAGTACGAAGGTACCAGAACGGACATGGCAAACCAGAAGCAAGGCTTTCAGCGACTTGACTGGAATATGCAGCAGAAGAACAAGATGCTATTCAAGATCATCAACTACTACGAGCATCATATCACGGCCCTTGGGTTGGAAAAGGCCTATTCAGTATTCGGCGCCCATCTGCAAGACAATGACCAACTCAGATCGATTGATCCCCAAGGAATCCAATCAAAGAAAGAACCGCTCCCACTCTTCCCAGTAGGCACAAACAGTTACGGGGATGACTTCAACGCAGCTGTATCCGGTATTCCAGTCTCGACAAGCATCGCAACCCCATCAACCAGCACAGACCCGTCAACCAATGCAGCCCCATCATGTTACAACGGCAAAGGAAATGAACGAGAGATGGCCGCAGCTCCCCAAGAGCCAATGATTCCACCACCGATGCCTACTTATGCTCAGGCTGCGACTGGTACCAAGAAGAAGGGCAAGAAGGGCAAGAATCATGGATCTACCGCGAGCTCTGTTGCAGGTACACCTTCTGTACAGGAAAAAGCTGAATGGCTTGCTGACTCTGTCTCATCGCTTGCTATTACACGACCAGGCTCCGCTTTCTCTGCGAGCTTCAACCCCGACGCGGTAAGTTATCTTGACCTCACCTTTGAATTGGCACTTCGAAACTAACAAATACAACCAGCAAACCTTCGTACCCAATAACTCTCCACCCAAGTTTCCTCCAGTAACATTTGCTGCTTCTTCGCGACCAATCCCATTTGCATACGCTTCAAACACCGTACCTCCTATTCATGGAGAAGTTCCCAGTCAAACCTTACAATCCCTCAGACCAGTCAACATGGCAGCAGACCAAGACATGATGCCAACCGAGCGACCAAACCTTTGCTACACAATGCCACCACCCATGCCACACCCCGGACACCCGTACAGCGGCGCAGTTCTCACCGGTCAATCGGTTCACGAAGCCTCTAAAATCGACGATGCCACCATCCGCTTCCTGATTGACAACCTTCCTGAGCACGTCCGTGACATCTGTCCCATTTCCATCTCTTGCAACAGTCTCTGTACCGTCCCCGGCTGCAAGCTCCGAAAGCTCTGCGACGAATTCAACGACGAGTCACTCCCTGCAAGCACTAATGGCCATTGCTCTCGAACTGGTTGCACCCTTGTTCACATGTACCGTACCTGCGAGCAAGAGTTCAATGGTGCTCAGCTTGGATGTCAGGTCTGGATGGATGCTCAGAAGGCTCGGGCTCGCAACAACTATCAACCTCTTGGTCTTGGTGGCCACTCTCATGCTCATCCACTCATGAGCCATACACAGGCTGCTCGTATTCCTGCTGGATCTGAGGCTGAGAAACGCGAGCGTCATGCTCTTAAGCGTGCTCATCAATCTGGTTGCACCCCCGAAGAAAATTCCGCGCGAACTTTGCTCTTCCAGTTGATCGATATCCATCGTCTCGGTCGTTACTTGGGATAGTTACTCCGCACCTCGACCTTGGAATCTCTTGGTGTTACTCTGTAGTTGCCTTTCCCAACTGCCCCTTGGTTACCATGAAACCTTGAATCTCAGGATACAATTGGCCATTCTTTCTTTTGTTCTCGACGACGATGTATGGTGTAAGATACGATGAAGTGGTGGAAAATTATAGCGGCGTTTTACATGGCATGCGAATACCCCTTGTTAACAGGAGTTTTTAGAGATTTGCGTGAGCAGATAGTTAGTACTCACCTTGTCAAAGTTTAGAGTTGAATAATGAAATGAATTGAATTGCAAACCCTTGTGCTTTCGATGTGATGTGATTGAGTATGTACCTGTGAAGCTATCGAGGCATCATTTGATCGGTATTGACTTCCGCTAACCCGTGGTAGGATATATACCACTAGACCAATACTAGATATCATGCGGTCATGGTGGCTTGTTATTCACTTGATTGGAGCGGAAAAACCCTCCAGTGTTATTGGGGCATTGCGCAGATGAGTTCAGACAGAAATATTGTTTTGTCCAAGTAATTTTTAAATTAAATCTGGATTGTCTTGGTTCGTTGAATTTGATTTGCTGTCGACTCGCATTCTGCTGTCGAAAACCCTTGTTTCTCTTCAGCCACGGATTTCAGATTTCAGATTGCGGGATAGAAAGAGTTTAGGATAATTGTTTTGCATCTCTTGTGTATGAAGTCGGCATGGAATTTGCCATCCCGGAGTTTTGACAGAAGACAAACTCTTCGGGTATTTGTATGGTTGTGCATATTTTATTTAGAAGGTTCATATAGGAACCCGGAGCTAAGTTGAAATATTAAACGGGATTTGAAGTATGCGAGTCGTCTTGAATCACTACTTGTAAAGAGAAACTCTTAGAGACCATTCTCCAGATGCTAAACAAGAGATAGTATTTCTCGTATGAATCAACTACAACTTTTCCAGCCAAAGCGCCGCAACATCCACCAGGAGATAGACTAGCTCTAGTAAGTTGAGGATGCCAATTCCTTATTCCATGATCTGTGATTTTACTCGGGAAATGGAGGCAGAGCGGGCGAGTATTGAGGAAGCGGCAAAGACCTATTGTATTTGTGAGGACTATTTTGTTTAAGTATGATCTCGTTAAGTTGCTGCCGAGTCACAATACAGTGTTCCAGTACCATGACAACAACCAATCACAAAAGACGACGAAAATATGACTAGAGACGTAGTATGATATATCCTTATCTCTCCAACAGTTGGATCTTGTTATGTTATTTGCGTCAATTTATGAGCATTGGTAATCCTAAGTACCACTACGAGGTCGGGTGTTTGAGAAGGGACTGTCACGTGGGATGCATGCGCCATACTTGTGATATTTTGGCGCCTCAGGCACAGATTCAGGCACCGGTCACGTTATTATTACTTAAATTGTCTATTTAGTCAGGGCTTCTCCCACCTCAGAAATGCAAGGTTTTGGTGCCAAGATATTATCACATCCTTCCTTTCGGACAGAACACTCCCCAAGGCAACCCGCAGCGCAGATAACTTAATGGAAACACAATATAAGCTTTGTAGAAGTCTCATCACAGTCGATTAATAATCTCTGTATCGCATTGTATTTTCCTTTCATTTTTACAATTTATTATACGTTGTGTTGTGCAATGCTGCGGGTTTTGTAGTATCACTAATTACTTCTGTCTAGGTTCAGGGTGACGAGGTACCTGAGAATAGTTCAATTTTCCCAACTCTTCATATCTACTACTAGTGCTTATTTTCACAGACTTATTTCAATCCTTTCTCTTAGATACCTTAAGCACTTCGCTTATATTATTGATGTTACTAAATACTTCCCGTTACCGCAATCTCGTCGTGTGTCTATTACGCCTAAATCATCTGTTAAAATCAAATTGTTTCTACGAGTTTAAGAGTAATTGAATTAATTAAACACAATGCCCAAGAAAGAGCAAAGTTTAGTTATCTTTGGTTTATCTTGAAGTCTTACCTTCCAATTCGATGACTTTAACCTTTTACTAGATTGCGGGTCACTCACACAAGTGAAAATTTGGTTCAGATAGAAAAAGGGAACGTAGCGTTGATGCTTGCTGTACTAACTAGATGGTGTGTGAGAAATGGAGCCTCTAGTCACTATGTTTTCCCTTGGCGAATGACATCGTGAGGGGAGTTTGAAATTGTTCAATTGATTCCAAGTGTCAAAGCCCCCACGGGTAATTTTTGAGACTGAAAAATTGCCGGCCTTCTTTCGTACAAAAAAAGAAGGGCACTGTTCATCACTTTTGTGACCAACTTGACTTCTGGAACTTTTGGCAAGCCAAAGTATTGAACAGAAAGTTGCAAATTTTTGAGGTAGCGTTTGTTTGCAAATCACTCTACGTAAGGCAGAAGTTAGCAGGGCTTTCATCATGGGATAAGGTTTTGAGAAACTTACTAGCCATCATTAGATTCCAGTTGTAACTTTTTCCATTTGCGGTTTCTTTTTGTGGTTCTTCGAGGCCACAATTTGGAAACAGTTTTTCTCAAACGCCATTCTGCTTCGTCAAACCCGCGAGAGATCTTCTCAACCTGTTGACGTAACGCTTTAAGATCATTGCACAGGACTTGCCAACCACCATACCTCACAAGTATTATTTGCTCCAAGTGTGGCAAGGCAACTATTAGAGAAAGGCACGTAGACTTCTTCGCCACGAAGTTCAAATGGTGTTCTGTTAAGGCGACTCGATGAATGTGATTTTTCTTATCTTGCAGCTGTAGAAGGGCATCAGCGATTTCGTTGCAAGACTGCTTCTCACCGAAGTAAAAAAAAATATCATTTGATGAGCTGATATTTGAGCAACTAAAATATCTCGCCAGTGGTTCTTGACTGGTTCCGAACGATAGGGAGTAAAACAATAGACCGGTTTGTCTTGATTCTCCACAGGTGTGTAGGACCGCCGGTACGTGTAGAAAGGCAAATATCATCTGAGTGGGAAGGTAGTACATCAGATCAGTTGGTTGTGGGTCGTTTGAAGCGTCCTTCCAGACTTTGAGGCGCAATTCCGTCGGCAGAAGAGAGAAAAGGTGGAATATGTCCTGGGGAATAGTCTCCACTGTCAAAGTTGCCGCTGTTGTGGTGGGAAACTTTTGGGTTTTGTTATGAGGTTAGCATTTAGTCCTATGATGTGTTAAGATGGCAATACTGATACCGTAGGTAGTACTGACTTGCCCAGCTAGAGTTTGGGAGACCAACGAGGGTACATTTAGATCCTTGACTTTAAGATCAGGATCAGTCGTGTTTTTAACTGAAGCTGCGATCTCTCCCAAATGATCAGACATTTTGTCCAGAATCTTTGATGAAGATTGGCTGTTAATGGAGGTTGAAAGTTTGTTGTTCAAAGTTTAATGCTGAAATGTGTGACGTTGTTTATAGAGGGGAGAGTGTGGCTATGTGTTGGCAGGTGTCGGCTCCCGTAGATTTTTGGAGTAACCTCCTATTCACCAATCAAAATAACACACCAGGAGGCTCTAGCAATGCACGTAGCGATAACTAAAACGGCTGAAAAGGCGACAAGAACACAGTCACCAGCCATTCGTAGCTGTTTGCCTAGCATAGCGGACTTTAATTCTAAGAATTCCTGTCTACATTTGGTGTGTTCTCGCAAAACGAACAGTAGTGGTACAGTATGGAGGCTTCACTTTCTTTTTCTGCAATATGAATTCTTTTGGCCCAGGTCCGTTTGGCGATGATATAACCTTGGAGAACTCTTCTCTGCCTTCTCATAAGATTTTGACGTTGAACCTGAATATGAAGTCTTTAATTTGAGGTTAGGGTACTGTCCAATTTTGTTTTATTTCCTAGACGATCTTCGGAAAACATTTTCAACCAAGAGGGTCAAGGTTATTCTTTGCTAACGCCTTTTTCTGTGGGCCACGTGCCCTGAGTATCTTTAAACGACACCTGAATTGAAGGGTGTCTCTCTAATTTTAGAACTTATCGCACAAATGGCCATTCATAGAAGTTCAGGGCGCGTCGAAGTACGGGAGTTTGTCTTTCAAGGTCTCCAATAATAGCCAATGAGTAGACCAACACTTGACTAAACCAAGGTTTGTAAAATTAAAGTATAGGTAGATTAAGCTGAACAATATCGAGGCAACTGAACAGAATCGAGTAAGCTAGGTAGAAAACATCGAGTAAGCCAACCAATTCTAAGGAGCTGAAAAGAGCATTGAGTGAGCCACCGATCGACCGGTAAAACAAACATGATCGATCTTTGCGAGTAAGCCAAACATTTATTCAGTAAGCCAGATAATTCAGAATTGTGCGCTTTAAAATTGAACCTTGCCTGCTGTTCCTGTGTTTAATCAACTCGCATCAGGACAAAATGCAGCGGGCTAGGCCGACTTCAACATCAAGGAGGAAGGAGCGACATTGTCTACGGAGAGGTGCCCAAGCTGGTCTATGCAGGGACGAATCAGAGAAGGGACGGCCTCAACACGAATTTCAACATTAGGATAACCACATTGTAATCATACATCCTTGAAATAACCAGAACTTCAACATCTGGACGGAAGGAGCGACCTCAAGAGCTAGCTTCGTCTAGAGATGTCTGGGCTTTGCGACAATGTCAAGTTAAGGAAGTAACGACCACGACCATTTTTCTGGACTACGGGTCAAGCCAGGGAAACACAACATTTATACTTTCGCTCGAAACTCTTAATAACCATAAACATACACACCAAACTCTCAAAGTCCTCCCCCACTCCAGCCAATATGATAAGCCGCCCTCAGTGCCCACTGTCTTGTCTCAACACTCAAATCCATCCTCCCACTCACCTCCCAAAATTTCTTCGACCAAAGCTCCCACTCCCGTTTCATGGCTACTTTTTGCTCCTGCCTATCAAAAGGGCCATACATAATTACTAGCTCGTCGCGTTTATACTCTTTCATCCACGTCCCAGCAGTCAGTATCCAAATCGCTGCACTGGGGACATTATCTTCCAGAAAGTCTTTGTCTAGATGAGTTTGTTCTAGTGTGGAGGAAAGGACGATCAGTCCTGTCCGCGCGAGATTGAGGCTCACTGCGCGTGAGGGTATATTTTTGGATACGAGGAGAGCTATGAAGTGGTTGAAAGAAAGCCATTCAGAGGGAGTAAACATTTCTTCAGTGCCAGACCACTGTTCACGGTTTTGCCGGGAGAGACGATTTTTCTCCATGTAGATGTTTGATTCGAGCATACGGAAGGTGGGAAGATCGCTCCATGTGAAATTCTTTATCGCGTATTGGTTTCGGTAGATTGTTGAGTTTTGAAATATTTGCCGTATTTCGGGAGGGGGCGGGGGTTGCGATTTTATTTCGAGGAGGAGCGTGGCGAGGGATTGGTGCCAGGGGTGGGTGTGGGGGATTTGTGTTGTGATTTCGAGGATGGATTTGAAGATGTGGAGGGTGTGGTTTCCTGCTGGGTTTGAGGCGGGGAGTTCCACCAGTGTTTGTGCTGTGGTCTTAGGGGAGGAAGAGGTTACGAGGTGGTCTGTTATTATTGACCATGGGTGGTGGGGGTAGTTTGGTGGTACCCAGGAGGGAGTTGTTATTTCAGGTGCTGGGTAAGTTGGCCATATTATCGTGGGCGGTGCCACGGTGAGGGTAATTAGAGCGGAGAGGAGCAGTAGGAGGAGATGCATGGTCGCTTGAAAATTTGCCTCTCCCTTTCTCCAAGTTTCTTTGGACGTCCTAGAACCCGGAGGGTCGCGTGAACAGGCGAGGTAGAGAAGAAATGGAGATATCAAAACGTACGAATACTTACAGAGATATTCTCGATAGTATATGACTTCCAACGAGATTTCTTATGGTCGCACATCAAGTTGGATCGTGGCACAATTGCCGTAAGGAGCTCGCCGGAGCCTGGAGGGGGATTGGAGGCTGTGTAAGTTTGGAAACAAGAATTTAGTTCAATGTGCAAGTTGGTTCGCACATTGAAAGAATCATTTTAAAATGGTGCTGACTTGGTATTTAATATCGTCAAATGGGCTGTTTTTATGTAGGATAATAATGAGGAGTGATGGAGGAGTTATAAGGAGCAGATTGGGGCATGACCTCAGGTCTTAAGCAAGGGGTCAACTTCTATTGAGTTTCCATGGCAATACCTCTTAAGTCAGCAACCAAAAATAAAGTATACTTTAAATAGCGTCGTAAAACTTAACTTGTAAGATAAATGCTGCGATTGTCCCTAGAAAGATCACGGAATTCAGAGAAACAAGCTCACGATGCCTCAATTTGCCAGTGTCTACCCACACCACTTTTTAGATGAGAAACACGTGTGCTGCTGCTATTTCTTACGTTGATTTTATCAAGCCAAACTCACAAGAAGAGCATGAAGAGGATTGAATTTTTGAGACAAGTTGTGTCAACTCTTGCTGTCGATAATTATTTTACTGTTGATTACTCTTTCCCTGGTCACGATTATGAAGGTCTGGGCAAAGAAATTATCGAACTTGTCTCCAGCTACCTCTCGTTCCTTGTCTTATCCACCTTTAGCTCCGCCTTATTCTTTGGTTGGTTTTTTTTTGGTGACATAATGCCGGTGGTCACGTTGATGCGACTAAGTAGTTTTCAAAAACGAAGCTCAAAAAAGGTAACTGGTTTGATGCACTTTAGGAAGGACAAAGAGAAAAGAAACAGGAAAGTCGCGGGAATATTTGGCGATCCCTTATCGCCTATTCTCATCTTTTGTTTCGTCTGTTTTGACTACTCAAAGAAAGAAAAATCTCTCATTTGCCTCCATTTTCCCTATTCATCGAATTCTTCTCTAGTGTCACTTTTGACCATCAAGAATAGCATCCCAAATGAGACATCCATAGACTTGTCCCCCCTGGAAAGGATAGTTCCTTAAGTTGCCTTGGCTGCTGGGGGTTTACATAAGGAACTCCACCAGTTTCCCGCGCAAGGAATATACCAGAAGTTCCACCAGAAGACTGATACCGGTGGTGAATGATCTAGAGTTGCCCAAGGGTTCGTGTTCAGTTGAAACAAATTCTAATCAACGAAACCATGTCTCGCAAAGGTTTTTTTGAATAGACGGTAGTTCGTAGAATCCGACGAAGAGAGAGAGGGATACAGTTTGGACCTTTCCAATGAATGACCAAGAAGTACCGATGCATTCCGGTGGGTCGGTGGGTCGGTGGGTGCTGTCTCCACATAACTTGGGGTCTATTAAAGTGAGGATCTGGCAACAATGATTTCGAGAGTAAATTATCGTCGAATAACTTACTGCTGTCGAATTACAAAATAAAAAGACGACAGGCACGGTTCCCAAGTGAAAGTCTTTCGAATGCTTTTGATTTTCGAAAGTGATTCTTGGGGAGTTTCGTAACTCTAGTATCCGCTTGCTTGTTCTTCCCCGATCCATTCTCGTGGTTGCAGTTTGAGTTTTGGAATTGGTTCCGGCGCTCTCCTTTCTCGGAGCTCTTCTTATAGGCCCTCTGGTCTTTGATTTTCAGACAACTCTCGAGGCTTGGTCTATTGGGATTTTCGTAGCATAGTACTATCCGATCTTTTAACTACTTGAAACAAGTATACTTACGTCGCACTACAACTCAAACAATCTCTCTGGGAATTTCCCGGAGCTTGCTGGTACGCAAACGGCTTATTTAAAGGGGAGGTGCTCTAAGCTTACTTGTACCAGAAAGAACTTCCTTGTTTCCACCTCCTAGACAACGTATTAAACCTGAAAGAAAACCACAAAGCGGGAGTAAAAGCTAGACCATATTTCCTGTAGCACTTCCTACATATAAAAGTGTTATTTTAGATTTTTTTTGGTATTTTTGTGGGCTCTTCTAGAGGTGCTGCTGTTGGTGTTATGGTAAGGTGCGGCACAGGGGAGAAATGCTCACCGCTCACCACGTGTGAATGAACCACCATGAGCTTACTCTCGATCATGACCCGGTTTGAGAAAAAATTGATGACCTGTATCAATTTGATGGGATGGTTCCCATTGGGCTAGAAACCGGTTCTTCAGCAAGTCCTATTTTGACTTGCATCTCTGCAGGTTGATTACCTCGCTACCAAACTCGTAAAGCCTGATCCAGACAAAGTTGCCAACTTGTATGCACTACTATGTAGTGTAACTCTGTGGTGCAACTTTGTGGTGCAGCAAGTTGATAGAATAGACTGGCTGGGCCCTGCAGCGCTCGCCATGTTTTTCTTTCGAGTAGCTTATTAGGAAGCTCATTAGAAATTATGCCCATTTAGAAATTAAGTGGGCATACGGCACGACCCGCCAATGCAAGTCTCATTATCTGGATGCAGGCACTTCGACGTATTCCCGAAGGCTGAAAGTTCCAGTCAAATACTATCTGGATTCAAGGACAGTGGGATGATATTTCTCAAAACAGAAGCCGAGCAAGTGAGGCTTACTGCATTACCATCACGAAGCTTATGCTACGTCATGAGAAGTATCCGGGAAGTCCTACTCGTGGATTATGCAAAATGAATTTGTGAGTATTGTGCCACCTAGTGAATGCGAAATGACTAGGCTAGTCCTCGTATCTATGGAGGTTGTCTCCAAGATATCCTATGCCGAAGCTCAAGAAGTATATAAGCCAGTGTCTTCCATCACACAATATTCATTCTTCATCACCTCACTCACATATACCGCTCACTTTTATTTATTCAACAATTATTCAAAGACGAACCTTGACTTATCAACCTTCCACATGCAATTCTCTACTATCTTCGCTGGCGCTGCTTTGGCCATCGCTGTATCAGCTGCACCAGCCCCCCGTGACGCCCCAGATGGTATCCTAAACATCTACTCAGTAGGTATTCTCCGAGTTATTCTTCCCCTCCATCAGGTTGTGTTCCAGAAATCTCAATATACTACTTCCTCCCTTGTGTTATTAAAGAAACCCCTAGAAAATCAATACTCACTCTAATATCTTGCCTAGAATGGTGGTTGCGTACGTGGTACTGAATGCAGCCGCGACTTTCTAGTTCGATCAGTGGACGGATGCACTATTGTTCCTGCTGGATGTAACTCAGCACTCAAGCTGATTACTCTCAACAACAATTGCACTCGTGGGTGTTCCTTCTGTGCCCCATCATTGACATATTACCTGACTCTCACTCTAGTTACTATCTATACCGATGCAGCATGTACTTCGTTAAATGCCATCGCCATCGACAACACGAGCGTTGGTCAATGTGAAAGCCCCAGTTCTGCTTTGGGTGTTGGTTCTTTAGAGGTTGTTTGCACTGTTTAAATGGGCTCTCGAGTAAATATCTTGGATTCGTTTGGGGAATTTGATATAAAAGTTTGTGGGAAACTAAAGGGCGGAGGTGCTGGGGGTTTTTCTCTCTGTTTGTGCTTTTGTTATCCAAGATAGCTTTCCGCGCTCATGACCAATTGTTTTTGTTGATAGGTACGGTGATATCTGTTATATCAAGCCACTTATGAGATATCGGTATGCCCGTCGGGCATGCCGACAGGAAGAGTTTTTCACGGTAAATGGATGCGGCAATGGTTATTGTAAAGTTGTATATATATGTGCCTTCTGCTCTTGTAGAGCAAGGCAAGGAATTCAAGTCTTTTACTCTTGCCCTCGGAAGTGCAGCATTCCAACAGTTTTAAAATTCAGAATTGAATGTTAAGTGGAGTAGCTTTCCACTGGCCACCCTCTAAGACTTACGTAGAAGTTGCTAGTTTCTCATAACTGTTCAAAAGACTCAGTGCTGTATATTATTTTCCACCACAAGGTGTCAGAAGAAAATAGAATGGAGATCTCATTT